>MU227128.1:77689-90468 GCA_018584345.1 Thuja plicata
TGTAAGTACCTTTGCCTTTAGAATCAAAAAAGGAGGAAAGGAAATGTATATAGTTATGTACAATATATATATCAGAAGAAAAAAAGGGGAAATGAAAAGTACTTAAGGATATGTATATACACTTACTTACACTTACCGACATATACATAGGGGGAGTCATTCAAATGACTAAGGAGTATACATAGGTGTACATACTAATACACTTAGTATGTTGTACATATCATTTTTTTGATACTAATGTCAAAGGGGGAGATTGATGACATTATTTTTCCATTAGTACACTTAGTGAAAAACATTGACAGAGATCACTGGCAGACTACAAGCATTACTGGCGAACAACGAGCATACCCGACAGAACATAGAGGTCATGAGAAATGCTAAGTATGAAAGTGACAAGCATCACCGGTGACCACAAGCATCATCGGTGACACAGTTTTGAGAACTAACCTGACAGGAATAGAGAAGGCATGCCCAGTGACAAGTTCAAGAAAGGAACACCGATGAACAGGAAAACTGACCGTCAGAACCAACAGTCAATTAGAAAACCTGCAAATTGTGGATCTGATTTTTACACGATAGATAAAGAAATGTAAATCTATTTATAAAGTTTTATTTTGTTTTAAATCATAACTTTATGGTAAAGAAGGCTTTATGTAAATGTTTTAATGCATCCTAATGGATCTAAAACATATCTAACTAAAGATCAAGGTCAAGTTGTAAACCTTGGATCTAGAGTTAACTTATGAAGCATGAACCAAGAATTGAGTCAAAAACTAGTATAAATAGATGTTCAACTCAATTGTGAGTTATGAATTCATTGTTGTTGATAGCCACGAAGAGCATCTAAGGAGAAGAAGGTAGAATTCATGCAAAGTTTAGAAATAGATCACATCAGTTTTCAAGAACACACAGAGGCTACCGACGAGTAGATAAAGTTATTATTCAATCATGGAAGGATGATTACTAATATGTATGCAGCTTAATTGGATCTTTTATTAGCAATTGAAGATTGCATAATTCATCATATCAAAGACTTATGTAGTTGCATTCTAACAAGTGCATCACATCTAAAATCCTTTTGTAGAAGGTGGGCTTAACCGTTCTTTGCAAATCTCTTAACAGAGTGCACACTTAACAGTGTTGCTAAAGCTTCAAACAAAGTAGATCTTAATAGGTCTCCACTATAATACTCCTAACAGGGTAGGTCATCTGAAGTGACCAATTTTAAGCCTTAACCAGCCTCTTCTTATCTGTAGATAGTGAAGTCTTATGGGTAACAATCCCCACCGTAGTTTAAACTTCCTAACAAGAGTTTTCTATGATATCATATCTTGTGCTATGTGTTATCTATTTTCATGAATGTTTCTGTTGTGGTTACATACTAAAATAAATTATGATATGATTGCATATACATAAAGAAAGATTTTACAAACTGATGATTATGGGTTAATGGGCTAGCCAAGAAAAGTTTTAGAGGTACTGATTCACCCCTCCCCTCTCAGTACATCATTCCAATATAATTCCAACAAAAGGACCTATGCATATCCTTCTAATACATGTTCCTCCACTTCATACCCAAGTGGATGAATCCATTTAGTTCTAGGCTCAACTGCCTTCATGCAAGTGCAATCAGTCTTTACCATGAAGCATATGGTTTCTTATACTTTTCAACAATCTTCTCAGGTATCCTGAACCTTTTCTACATCTTGATCCTGAAGGTTTTTATGTCCATGTCCATATCATCTTTTGCACTACTCTCTGATGTGGCTTTAAGTAAAATCTGAGACATTGTGGGTTTGCGTCTAGGTACAGATTTGTAACCTTACCAACAATATGTAAGTATAGATAGATAATCAGAGACCCAAACCTGAATGTCTTTCTCTTTTCATGCTTGATAACTCGAATGTTGTCAATCAATTAAGCACGCAATATCTCACATAGATTGTACTAAATGTTATCCTTCACCATTATAATAGCTGAAAGAACAGTTGATGCGGAGACACTATTCAATCTACTTGCTTGCTGGAACTTGTAACAAAGGATCATAGTTAGAAGCTTTATGTCTTTGTCCTTGATAGGATCAACTGTCATACCGCACCTGTCACTTCTGGAGAGGCATGCTTGCTCAACCTGTTTCTTGACATCCTTGCTAGTAGGAAGAATTGGTCCAGTGTTAGGAAGTCTAGTCATGTTATGGATTAGGTCTACAGTAATACGAATGGGAACTTCACCAATCTAGTAGAGGTCATCATGAATCCTGCTCAATAAGATTTTAACCCATTCTAGTTCATAGAATTCATGCGCATTCAAAAACTCAAAGATAGGGTTGTCTGTGAGGTGTGCATATTCATACTTGAATGAATAGTCTAGTTTCATCATCAAAGCCATGAGAGTGGCTATACTATTATCTCCAATTGTTTCCTTTTTACAATAAATGTATGCACGAATGTCTTCTACGTGAATGTCACCTAACAGAGCTTTGGAGAAAGCTCCTTCCACATCATCCAGTATGGATTTAAATGGATGCCTCTCAAATACAAATCTCTTCCTCTCTACAATGTCAAATACAATTGGAGTCACCATAGTTACTTGGAACTTGATTAAATAGGGTTTCACAAAAATTTGAAACGGCGTGACTTCTAGGGTTCCGTTCCAACTTCTTAACCTTTCTTCTTAACCACCAAATATGTTATGCTTCTATTCTTTGATGCTCAGTTATCCTGTGCTCTTTGAATTCTATGATCTCAAATGTAAATGTGAAGATGATTGAACACTTACATCTTTTTATAAAAGTTACTGCATTTAATGTTTGCAACTGTACATGGTTTTCACAGAGAATGTCAAACTTTGTTCTGAATGCATTATAGACAGTGTGTGTATGCCTACTGCTATAACATGTGATCATAAGCATGAATCCATAGGTTCATACTCAGAGGTGAGTATACTAGCCACACAGGGGTTCCGAGGTAGAATAGATCCCCCTAAGACCAAGAGGTCTATTCATCCATAAATAGAGGATGCGTCCACTTTGGATGCATCAACTACTTTGTCAAAATCATTGTCCTTCTTTACTTCAACCAAAATTTTGCTTGAATCTTCTTTTTCTTGAATAAAATTGACTTCTCCTTGTTCTTCAAATAGTGATTTCTTAGGATCCTCTTGTTTTTGAGTTTTGGATCTACAGAACCTTGAGATGTGTCTAGCCTTTCCACATGTGTGAAAAATGATAGGAGGCCTGATGTTCTTGCTCAACATGCTACACTGCTTTGTTGTGTGTCCATTGTAATTACATATCTAACATGTAATGTTCTACAAATTTCGTTGAGGCTGATTTCTCTGATTGTTTTGATTCATTCTTCTATGATTCTGTTGTGACTGATTTCTTTAATTTGTTCTGCAATGTATAGCCCTATGACCAAACTTATTACAGGAGTAACAATAACCATTAAAAGGTCTTACCTCTTAACAATCTCTTGCCAAATGACCATGTTTATTGCATGCATAACAAGTTCTGTTAACTTGCTTGATTTCTCCTTTAGGTGGATCTATTTTAATCTCTGCAATATTTTCAACTTTCTTTGCTTCTGAAGATGCTTCATGTGCTTTCTTTCTTTCTTCTAATGAATTGATTTCAATTTGTGCTACACTATATCTAAGACCAGTAGTGTCACCTTTTTTCTTTTATGCATTGAGCTGAGATTGAAGTGAATCAGAACTTTGTGGAGTTTATCAATATTATCCTTTGCTTCTGTTAATTCAGATTCATTCTTCTTCTTTATGTTCTCCAATTCCAAGAAATTCATATTTGCTTTCAAAAGTTCATCTTATAATTGTTTGCTTTCTTTGATCTTTTCTTCAATAGCAATTTGACTGTCTGTTAGTTGTTCATCCAGATTTTCAATTTTATCTTTCAGAGACATGTTCTCTTCATTTAGCTTTTTGACCATTTTCTCTAAATCACTTGTAGAACAATCTTTCAAATCTTTTCTCAATTTCTTGATAAGCATTTGTGAGTCATCAACTTTTAGTCTAAGTTCTTCATTTTCTTTTCCAGATCTGTCTAGATCTTCAAGAGCTTCTTCAAGATTCTTTTTCAAATTTTTTTCTTTTGTTGAGTCCATGATCTCCTCAAGTGGTTAAACTTTCTTTCAGAGGACTAGAGCTTTGATACCAATTGTTAGAAACACTGAGAGGGGGGGTGAATCAGTGTTTTTCTATTTATTATATTTCAGCAACTTAAACATAAATCAAACATACATCCAATGAAGTTTAATACAAGAACACATAACACATGATATGTTTATTAGGAAACCTTGATCAGAGGAAAACCCTGGTGGGAATTAGTACCCACAAATATTGCAATAGTATAATGAACCTGTTAAAGTTCCTTTGCCCTGTTAGGAGCTGTCTTTACAATCCAAGTACAATGACCCTGTTAGGAGTCTTAGACCCTATTAGGAGTCTATTACAAAACCCTGTTAAAGGTATATGGCTCACTACCTGAGATCACTACCCAATAAGATGAAGGCTACAACCTACTAATAGTTGATATACACTATATCAAAAGTGAACTATTGTGATGACACTGTTATCTGATCAGTTTCACAGATGCGCGGATGCTCTTACTCTCTTAAAGAGATTTATCTCATACTAAATTCATCATACTACTCTTCTATATCTTCCTCATGCATATTATTTGACACTTGTAACATAACTTTACATTACATACTTATATGTTCAAACCCGAATAGACGTGACCCAAAACAAGACTTATGGTCGGCCCTAAAACATAATACACAATGCTTTTGAGAAAGTTGGATTAAGCGTGTTTACAAAAATACTAAAGACATAATTACAAACATAAAATCAAAGGCACTTGGCCGTTACACAACAAAATAATATACGCTGATCAAAACACTTAGTCGGCTTTCATGCTCTGTCTTTTGGAATGCTGGTCTACTGATCTGTCTGTAACTTCTCTGTACTATCATGCCGTATCATGCATGTATGGAATTAGTATGTAGACATCACATAGAACGTATATCTGAATGTGTATAGAATGATTCAATCTCTCGCATGTGTGCTGATGTGCTGATCGATGTATATCTTTGTCTGCCCTGTATTCCATACTTAGTCATTTATCTTCGAAGTTATCTTTGACAAAAACATAATATGACTTTGTTGCCATGATGACAACACAAAATAAGTCATGTATCCTCTAGGAGTCAACTTGCCAACATAAAAGTGCAACAAATATTAGTTAAAATTTTCATATAAGTTACTAAAATGTAAATTGATAATCTACTTTTTTTTTATATATAACTATAAATTGAAAGAAAGGTCTCATTTTTTAAGTTTATTTTTTTTATTGTAATCAATTGTCACTACTTATAATTTTATAATAAATAATAATAAAAATATATATTTAAAGAAATTTCTATTGTAATATGTTTCATTTTGCCTGCAACTAAGTATATTCTAAAATCTAGCAACTTTCTATTGTATTTTATCTTATTCTTTTCTTTCTATATAAAATCTTAACATGTTAATCCCAAATTTAGATAATATAAACCATTCTTCACACTTAAGAAATAGATTTTAATTTAATTTAACTAATAATGACTCATTTGGTTAAATAAATAAAAGTTAATTTAAATAAAGAAGTTAAATTTGAATAACTTTAAATGTTAAAATAAAAGGTTGGAAATAAATCTTTGATATTAATGTCTTCACTTGATTGTCTCATATATCATTAAAAATAATAAATTTATATTTTAAAAAATATTAACATTTATCATATTCAATGTTATTAAAAATAGACTTAAATTTTTAACATTAAAACCTATAACATTTTAAATAAAAAGATTTCATTATTCAATTTGAAATTTATTAAATAACATGATAAGGAACTCATTAATTAAATTAATTTATACATATAATATACAATTAAACTTTAAGAAAAAAAATATTATAAAATCTAATAAATAACTTATTTTACTTAAGGACATTAATATTGCTCTCCTAGCTTAGCAGTGCTGGAGAACTTTTGGAGAAGAAAAAGGCTGGAATAAAATCCTTAAGTCTAAATATTTGTTCACCACTCCCACTATTGAATCTTTCTTATCCTCTTTTATCTCTGTTCTGGGATTTGTGATTTGGAACAACGTCTTGAAAGCTAGACCTCTTGCAACTAAAGGAGCTAGGTGGAAAGTGGGAAATGTGTAGAAAATCAATTTCTAGGAGGATTCTAGGTTTAAGGAAAAACCTCTCATCCAGTACCCCAGAATGACTCATTTTGTGAAGATCTGCACCCTCAGAGTTGGGTGTAAAGTTGCTAATTACTAGAAACAAAAAAAATGGGTCAACTTGAGTATCATAGACCCTCTTTTGAATTTTGTTAACCTGGATCTTTCCCCCTGGGTTATTAGAGCTAATTGTGAAGATGAACTTGTTTGGGCCCCTTATTCAAATGGTAAATTCTCAGTGGCCTCTGCTTATTCGATGATCTCCCCCCTTGGTGAGGAACCCAACTGGGCTAAGGTTTGGTACCCTTCCCTAATTGCCAAAATTAACTTCTTTTTCTATCTTTTTATACAGGACAAAATCCTTACTACTGAGAACCTGACCAAAAGAGGTTGGATGATCCCCAACAGATGTTACCTTTGTATGAAAGATGCTAATTTGTCATCTCACCTCTTGTTTCCTTGTCAATTCTCAAGGGATATATGGAGGGTTGTGTTATAGACTGGAAAGTAAGTTGGGTGTTCCCTAATACTATTAAAGACTTCCTAGACCAATGGAGATCTCCCACCCCTCACCAATTGGGAAAACTTGTGTGGAATTTTACTGCCCCTCGTGTCATATGGAGGATCTGGAAAGAAAGAAATGATAGGATTTTTAGAAACAACACCTCCACTCCCTTCTTAGTCAGATAAAAAATTATTAGAAGCATTATTGAAAATACTAAAATTGATTGTGATATAAAACCAAAATTAATGGAAGGGGACCCCAATAAGGATGTTATTGAGCACTAGAACTTTGATTCTAAGTTAAAGCCCTCTCCTTCTTCCCAAGAGTCTTTTGTCTGGAGCTCCCCTCCGGCTGGATGGCATAAAGTGAATTTCAATGGAGTGGCTAAAGGAAATCATGGCATTTTTGGATGGGGGTGTATTGTTAGAAATGTTGAAGGTAGATGTATTGTAGCTTCTGCAATCCCTATTGGATTTCAAACCAATCATATCATTGAAGCTATAACAGCCGTTTATGCTTGTAAATTAGCAAAAAGATAGAATTGTTCAAAACTGTGGTTGGAAGGGGACTCTATGAACATAATTAATTGTATTAATGGTATTCATCCTCCCTCTTGGAATACAGGTCATATCATTGATCAGATAAAAAAAAATTTAGCTAGGTTTGAGATCACTCACATCAGTCACGCCTTCAGAGAGTCAAACTACATGGCAGACATCCTGGCGAATGAGGGTGTTTTAAGTCCTGACGTCAGAAATTGGCAAGGCAACCAAGGACTAAAAAATGATATCCTAAATCTGATAAGGTATGATCAAATCCACCACAAACCCAGAAATATTACCTTTGATGATGACAAGAAAGGATAGTAATCAGAGTTTCCTCAATTTTGAGCCTCGCACACACAAGAGCAAGTGCATTAATTATAAAATTTATGAGATAGATGTTATCATTTCTTTAAAAAGGTGGCATTTCCCTATTATTCACTCACACGGCTCTTAGCACAATCTTTCTGTGTGATTTTCCATTTTCTGGGTTACTACTAAAATGGGAGGAAAGTTGAAACGGGAAGAACCCTCTGTCTGTAAATGGAAAAAAGAGGTCAAGGTCTGGAAGAGACTCAAGAAAGGTGAGGTCACGGATTATATGGAGAGACTCCATGGTTACAATAATGATATCTCAAAGGAGTTCACGGACAGCTGGGACAATGGCAAGGTGACTATCTGTGGTAAGACTTTCTTCATTTTTGAGAAAATCATTTCTGAAATAACGGGTCTAAAAATGTCTGGTCTCAAATATTATAGAATGTGGGGTTATGGCTAAAAATACTACTAGAATGTACCCTAAGACCTAGGAGGAAAGAGATTTACATTAAAAACAAAAGGGTGATTATGTCTTGCGATGCCATATGAATCTCTTTTGCGCTAAAATGGTTAAAGATTGAATGCAGTACTTTACCCTTGAGGATCAGTACAATAGGTTTTATAATTTCCATTTTATGTTGGTTAATCATTTCAGATACAATAGGAAAATCTCTTTTCCTTATTTTCTTCTCAAATATTTGGGTAACAACATTATGGAACATAGAAAGAAAGTCGAGAAGCCTATTCTCCATGATGGGCTTATTTTGTTGATCTATGAATATGCAAAGTTTAAGTTTCAAGATAACTCCTAGGCCGAAGGCTTGAATAGGGGAAAGAAGGGAAAAAGACGTATGGTGAATGACAGTAACACTCCAAGAGAAAAGAGAATGGGGAAAACAATCAATGTTGGGGCTGACCCTACTAAGATCCTCATGGAGGAGGATGGAATGAACATGGACAACGAATAAGAGGCTAAGGGGAAGGTAGATAGAGGTGATAAGGGTGAGGTGCCAAGTTCATCTCAGAGGAAACAAGTAAGGAAATAGGGGAGGATACTAAATCCCTTGAGCAAGAAATTAATGGATCCAATGAGGAGATGGACAGTGACAGAAAAGGTAGCTCTGAACACAAGGAAACATAAGGTTAGGAAGGAAACCAAAGGCCAGAGGATCCTAGAACCCAAGGTGAGGTGCGAACTAAATCCCCTGAGAAGAAGAATAGTGAGTCGAGTCTAAAAAATATAGAAAAGGCCAACCTTGTCACCACTCCTATAATGGTGAATTATGGTGAGTCTGAGTCTAATGAGGATAATCCTTCTAGGGAGACCTCAAAAAATTTAGAGGGAAATAAAGTGGAAGGGAATAACAAAAAAGATAATGAGAAAGCTGGTGGCAGCAATGAAAATGAGACAGAGAAAAGCCAAGAACCTACAAGGTTTATGCAGGTAGTCAAAGAGCGGGCTAAGATGGATTATCAGCTAAACTCTTGGCTTCTGGATGAAATAATATGACATCAATGGTAGGTATGATGATCTCCAGGATAGAGTTAATAAGATTGCTATCCTTTTGCCTGAACCAATTAATAAGGCTATTAAGAACAATGAAGCTCAAGAGGAAGAAAAGGATAAAAGACTGTTGGAGAAGCTTGAACTTAGAATTAATACAGTGGTTATTTTTGCCAGCGTACGACAGAAAGGTGCATTCATAGTATTGAAAATACTCTCAACTGTATGATGAAAAAAAACAATGAAGGCATGAAGGTGACTAATAGAAACTTAAGGTCACTTCTCTCCATGCTGGATGGGAACACTACTCCCATCATAGTGGATGATGATACTGCTATTGAGTCAAGCATTGCTGGCCCTAGGACTCATACTAGGGCAAGTGCCAAAAAGGTGAAATCGGGTAGCTCAAAGGAAATTAAAGATCTCAGAGAGGCTATTGAAAAGTATAAAAATGTGATGGTTGACTCTGCTGAGATGGTGGAACAACAAAAATCACTGTGCTTTGTGGCTGGTTTTCTTTTTATCTACGTTTCATCTTTTGGCTGGTTGTAATGCTAGAGGGTTCTTATTGTTTCTATCTTTTACCCCCAGATGGTGCTCTTTGCTGTATGTCTCACTTTTTTTAGTGTTGTATCATGTTTATCTTTAGCTTCTTTTGTACAGGGTTACTGTTCCCTTCAAAAAAAAATTTAACCTCAATCGAAAACTTATTTTACTTTAGTTAAGATATTATCTATGATATTTATTATAAAATTTAAACTTAACTTGATTTATTCAAAAGACATTTAAAAAAGAAATTGAAAGCATTTTTTTTCCTTGACAGAAGAACATGCTGTGATAAACATAAGAAATAGGTAAATAAAGTCAACAAAAAAATTTAATTCTGGTGAAGTTGAAATATCTATTATTTTTCTATTTTTCCGATCCGTGCAATTTTTTTTTTTCTAATTATAACTAACATGTTAGTTATGGAGAAGAAATGGAGCAAAATTTGTATACAAGAGAAAAGGCACAAAAAACAAAATTCCATAAATCTTTCACAACAAATGCCCAGCCAAACGATGCAAACCAGAAATCTTAGAAATAGGAAAACCTTACAGAAAGAAAGCTATGAAAGAAGTAAAAAAAGTGGCAAATATTTACATTAATGATTGATATCTTAATCACAATCAAATGATGATATCTTTTCACAAGATTCTAGATATAAGTAGGAAGCATAGAATGTGACTTTAGAGGTAACTCAATTATAAAATATGTAATAATTATTTACTGAACTCAAAAATTGACTACAAATATATTGATGGAAAGCTGATAATCTCTTTAGATATTCATTCATATAAATAGAATATAAGATAGGAAGGTGTACATTACAACATTTATTCATAAGAAATGGATGAGGAAGATGGTTTTCCTCTTTCAAATTATTACCGCGCAAAAGTAAAGATATCATAAATCATATTTCCATTAATTTAATTGAAAATAAGAAAGGAAGGTAAATGAAACTAATGTTGATGATAAAATTAAAGATAACATAACCACTCATGTAGATAAACATAACATAGTTTACGAAACACATGTACTTGGACAAAACATTGAGCATTTCCTATACCTCATTTCATTTCAATATCTTTGTTTGATTTGTATTATTATTATTATTTTAAATTCAATCATCACACAAATTATTTATTAGTAGGAAATCATTATTTTTAAATTGCAAGAATAATTAGTGAACACAAAATCCATTATTAACATTGTAAAATTTAACTTCAAATTAAAAAGAAGAATGTATAATATATTATTATTTTCTATATTGAATTAACAAGAATTTATATAAAAAATATTAGAGATAATTAACTTTTATAGTCATCATTTTCTAAAAGTATTAATTTATTTAAAAAATTATAATCAAACATGAAGTACAAATAAAGTATTATGAAAAAGAAAGACATAAGCCATTAATAAGAAGTGGATGAAATATTAATGGATGAAAATCATCTTACGCTTTCCAATTATTAATCACTAACTAAATCTCTTTGTTTTCACTTGTTTCAGAAAAAAAAACTTATATTAAAAACTATTGATAATGTATTTGATACTTACTGTGAAACTATGTAAACAACTAGCTAAATAAAAATAATCTTTGATAGGAAAAATAAAGATAATATACATCATATTTTTATTCTTTTAAATGAACATAACATAGGAGGTCCACCCTAAAGATAACACATCCATTCAAATAGATAAATATAATATAGAAAGATGCACATTGTAGCGCTTATTTATTATGGTGAGTTTAGATAGAAAGAAACATTGTTTAAATAAACATAACATAAATATATGCAAAATATAACTAAATAAAACTAATGTTATTGATAAAATTAAAGATAAGATATCTATTGATATAGGTAAAGCATAACATAGGAACATGTCTATAAGAAAATATCCATTCATATAGACATAAATTAAAGATAAGATATCCATTCATATAGATAAAACATAACATAACAACAAGATCGTCCATTATGGACATAACATTGGAAGGTGCAGTAGGCACTTATTTATAACAGTAAGGATAGAAAGAAAAAGCGTTTACTTAAGAAGCTAAAGAGGAGAGAAGATGTTAAACGATGCTGCGAATGGAGTTGAAGTTCATGAATTTGGCTGGGCAGGCAATGTTACAAGCTTGATCTCCCAACCACACGCCCATCGGTACCCCATGTGTTGACGACGCGGTAAAAGTCTTGGGCTGATGTGGACAAGGACAGACGTCCACGTATACATTCACAGTATACGTTTTTCCTTCAGTCAAATCCTACAGTAAAGCGTGCAAAGAGAATGGTGAATAAGGAGGAGCTCAGTTCAAGGAAAATGAACAAGAAAGAAATAAATATACACGGTTCAGTCTTGATAGCAATATCACCAAAGAGAATAGAGTTACTCTGTTACAGAATTCTGATAGCAATATTACAAAAGGGAATGGAGACCGAAAAGAAATAAACATATACAGTAAAATCATGATAGCAATAAAGAAAATGAAATTATTCCGTTATACACTGTTGAATCCTCATATAAATAAGCATACCAGAGAGAGAGACGCATAATCATTACTGTCGGCGTACATCTTCGGAGCATTTAAAGGGTTGCCATCGCCCAACTCTGGAGCGTTTCCCACAACTCTAAATGGTCCGGCGCCCGCTTCGTGGGGAAGTTCAAACTCCACCCTAACTACAGCTGGTGTTGGGTCGCAGGCGATGTTACAAGCTTGATCTCCCAACCATACGCCCATCGGTACCCCATGTGTTGACGACGCGGTAAAAGTCTTGGGTTGATGTGGACAAGGACAGACGTCCACGTATACATTCACAGTATACGTTTCTCCTTCAGTCAAATCCTACAGTAAAGCGTGCAAAGAGAATGGTTAATAAGGAGGAGCTCAGTTAAAGGAAAATGAACAAGAAAGAAATAAATATACACAGTTCAGTCTTGATAGAAATATCACCAAAGAGAATAGAGTTACTCTGTTACAGAATTCTGATATCAATATTACAAAAGGGAATGGAGACCGAAAAGAAATAAACATATACAGTAAAATCATGATAGCAATAAAGAAAATGAAATTATTCCGTTATACACTGTTGAATCCTCATATAAATAAGCATACCAGA
>MU227128.1:103757-152512 GCA_018584345.1 Thuja plicata
GGACATTGAACCAGTGATTGATTGGATTGATGGAATGGAGAACCATTTCAAGTGTGAAGGTGTGACAGAAGCACAAAAGCTCAAGGTGGCCAAATCAAGACTCAGAGGGTCAACACTAAAATGGTGGAAATATCTTCAGGATGAGAGTATTAGAATGGGAAAGCAGCCTATAGCCAATTTGAATTTCATGGTGACCAAGATCAAAGAAAACTATCTGTCAAGGGACTATGAGATTCAGCTTCATAGGAAAAGGAAAAATCTGAAACAAAAAGACATGGATGTGGCCTCTTATATAGATGAGTTTGAGAGATTGTTTCTTAGGTCTAAGCAACAAGAAGAAGAATCAATCAAGGTTTCAAGGTACTTGGGTGGACTGAAATAGAATATCCAAGAGGAGATTAGTCTATGGACACCAACCACAGTTCAGAGGTGTCATTTGTTAGCACTAAAGGTGGAGGAAAAGAATATAAAGAAAGGTGAATCTAACTTCAAGAATAGAGGTAGAGGAAGAGACCAAAGGGGTCAAAGAGGAGGTTATCAAGGCAGAGGCAGTGAGAAAAGAAATCAAGGTGAAACCAAACTAATAGAACATAGTAATGAGAGTACTCCAAGAGGGGGTTATACCAAAGGTAGGGGTATTCAAGGAGGCCCTAGCAGAGCAAGAGGGTCAGGTAGAAGTAACTCATACTTTGCAAGTATGAAGTGTAACAATTGGGGTCAATTAGGCCACCCAGCATATACATTCCCTAAGAAACATATGCTCATAACCATGATAAGAGAGTGGCATATGCTCATGACGACACCTCAAGTATCAAGGCACCTAAGATTGATCATCTAGACTCACAGATGAAAGAGAATTTAATGTTTTAGGAGGGTGTTGATAAGACAACCAGTCAAAGATGAACCCAAGCATAGGAGGGCTTTATTTAGGATAAGATACAAGATCCTTGGAAAAGTGTGTAAAATGATAGTGGATTCTAGTTCCATAGATAACATTATATCAGAGGAGGTAGTGGACAAAATCAAGCTAACCAAAACACCCCATGTGAACCCACATAAAGTGACATGGCTAAATAAGGGCCAAAGTGTATTGGTGAATGAACAAACTTGGGTTGAGTTCTCTATAGCAGGGTATAAGGACAAGTTACTGGGTGACATTTTACCAATGGATGCTTGTCATCTTCCATTAGGAAGGCCTTGGAAATATAATAGTGGGGCAGTGTATGATGGGAAGGAGAATTCCATAACATTCAAGAAAGGAGGAAGAACTTTCAAGATTTAGTCTCTGTTGGAAGAGGATGAGCCACAGCCCAAGACTCCTAGAATTTTATTGTGTAGTGGAAAGGAGTTTGTGAGGGATCTTAAAGAGGAGGACCATGAAATATTTTCTATTGTTCTTAAGCCCAAGGAAGAAGAGAAACCAAACAAGGAACCATTTCCGTCAGAGATGCAATAATTCCTTGATAAATACAAGGAAATTGTAAGTGATGGAACTCCTACAACCTAGCCTCCTAGGAGAGTGATAAACCATCAGATAGACTTTGTCCCTAGTGCATCGTTTCCTAATAAGGCAGCTTATAATCTTACCCCTGATCAGAATTTGGAAGTGGCAAGACAAGTGCAAGAACTCTTGGATCAAGGCTTGATCAAGAAGAGTATAAGCCCATGTGTAGTCCCGGTTGTGTTGGAATCCAAGAAAGGAGGAAAATGGAGACTTTGAATAGAATCAAGGGCCATAAAGAGAATTAAAATAAGGTATAGGTTCCCCATACCTAGGATTGAGGATCTTATGGATTGTCTTGGAGGGGCAATGTATTTCACCAAACTAGATTTGAAGAGTGGCTATCACCAAATTACGGTGAAGGAAGGAGATGAATGGAAAATGACATTCAAGACCATAGATGGGTTGTATGAGTGGCTTGTGATGCCGTTTGGTCTCACAAATGCACCGAGCACATTCATGAGGCTCATGAATGAAGTGCTCAAGGACTAGACAGGTAAGTTTATAGTTGTATATCTTGATGATATATTGATATTTAGAAAAACAAGAGAGGAGCATATCAAACAAGTGGAGATTGTATTGTAGAGATTACATGAAGAGAAATTAGCAATCAATCTTGAGAAATGTGAGTTCTTAAAGAAAGAATTGGTGTATTTGGGCTTTGTAGTGTCCAAGGGGTCCTTGAAGATGGATCAAGACAAATTTGCAGCTATCCTAAGCTGGCCACCACCTACCACAACAACTGAGGTAAGAAGTTTTAGCCCAATTTTATATAGGAAATTTATTACGAATTTTAGTTGTATTTGTGCACCATTATTGGATACCATTAAGGGTGGGGTAAAAACTAAGTTTAGGTGGACCTTAGAAGCAGAGAAAGCCTTTGAAATGTTGAAGAACCAAGTAGCCACACAACCCATCCTAAAGTTTTTGATTGCAGGAAAAATAGGTTTTAAATGGGGACCCGAAACCCCTTACATGCTAGAAACATAGATAAAACATTGAAGCACCCCAAAAAGAGACAGGACTGGAATCCAAACCGCAGGAAAGCTGACAACAAAAAAAAATAGGAAAGAAACCAGAAGCCAGAAAAACCACAAAAAAAGACCAACCACCAAACCCAGAAACCAGAGTGCTAGACCATCTCCTTACAAGCCTCAGCGACTTCCTGCTTAGCTTCAAATATCTTCTTCATCACTGCATTAAACTCAGAGAGTTCCTGGATTCTGTTGTGAATTTTCTTCTTTTGAGCTGATCTAGTGCATTTTCTAGGTCCATCATCTTCCAGGTTCTCAGTAATGTCCTCTGGTTTGTTACCTGGCGACCCAGTATCTAGCTTAGCCTTAATGGTCAGGAAGCAATCCATGGCTGAGCCCATAAAGTTTTTGTAATAACGCATATGTTTTTTCATAGTATGCTCCAGGGTATCAATTCTAACTTGTAACTGCAGGACATTACTATCATCATTATTAGTCATCTTGTCCTCGTTGGTGTTAGGGCCAGACTCCATCTGATTCAGCAGAGTATCCACCTTAGCAGCAATGACACGATACTTAAGGTGTAGGTTCTTGATTTCCTGGAACACCCATTTCATTAACCGAAAGGAGTACATAGAGGCAGCTTTGGTTGTTTGGAGAACCCCAAAAGGAGGGTCAATCTTATCATCCATGTCATCCTTTAGCAGTTGAACATTTCTTTCCTGCAGGTCCACATTCTTGATAAAAGGAATGTTCCAAGAATTACCAGGGACATTATCTGTCTCCTTCACAGGTGAAATTAACTCCTTAACAGGGGAAATTTTCTCCACCTCTGTAGCTTCCTACTAAGTATCATGATCACAACCCATAACCACTTCAAGCTTCGGCGAGATCGGAACATCATGGTCTTCAAAACTATCATACTCAACTAGAATAGGCACTTTCTGACCTTCCTTATCCTCCTTCTTATCCTCTCTATTTTTCCTACAATCCAAAACTTTTTCTTTGTCCATAGAACCCATCATTTCCTCATCCATGATATCGTTCTCCTCTGAAATAGAGTTTGAAACCAAGGAAGCAGAGTAACTATCTTCCTCAATAGAATCAGCCATATTGTCATAGCCTTCCACACTATCAGTAGAGGTATCCGTATCCATGGTAGTCTCCTTCTCCTTCTTAATTTTTTTTCCTGTAGAACTCTTGCCTTTCTCATTTCCATCCCTAATTCTTTTTTTGCCCGACCCAGACTTGGACAGGGTAAGGGCAGGGCTATCCCTAGCCCTCTTCTTGATATGTTCTACAATTAAAAGGATCAACCCTTCATGTAGAATGGGTTTCTTCTCCTTCTTCTTATACTGGACTATGCTAGAGCGGAGAGATTGTAAAATAAAGAAAGGCAAAGAGACCCTAGTTTTATGCCAAAAATGACAGAGCAAAACAAAGTGGTAAGAATGGGCTCTTTTGAACCTACCATCCAGTGTAACATACTCCATGATCACCACCATAATAGTAGCCCAGATGTCTTTGAACGAATCCACATCATAGCATCCCCCAATCATTTTAACAAGACTTTTTTTCTCCTCCTTACTCTTTGGAAAATGCTGAATAGCCTTACGAGAAACCTTGCTATCCTAGAAGAACTTAATTCCCTTCGTGTTGAGCCCAGAGATCTCAGCTATGAAATCCTCTGTGATGTTAACAATAATTCCTGCTATGGTCACCTCCCCATTTTTCCATGAGTCCACAAATAATTTAGTAGCACTGTCTTTAGCCCCATGCAATCTTTCCATGTAAGTAGTAAGACCACCCTTCTCAAGGATTTCCCAGGCCTTCAGAATTTTTTTCCATTTAACATAGTCCTTCGGCTCTTTGCGGTTAAGCCCTCCTCCCATGATCACACAGTTCTCAGAAAAGAAAGGAAACACAGAGAGGAAATGGTAATTCTAAAAACTAGAAACTTTGAAATTAACAAGGGTAAGCTCATGTCTATACTTAGTGTTCTTGGGAAAGACACCACTTTCCATCATCATTTCCCTCTAATTTTTTAAGATGTGTCTAATCATCACAGTTTCTCAAGGTGCGCCCAATCTACCCTCATGCTTTGGGATCTGTCGAAGGCCAACTTGGCTTTGATATCAATGGTCAAATTTGTATAATCGTGCCAAATCACAATGTCCCTGGAATTAATCACAAAGTTGGCCAACTCGTTAGCAGTACCATTCACCTCCCTATAGGTGTGAGAAATAATAACTTGATTAAAGGAATTAATTATGATTCTGGCCTCCTCAATGATTTCCTTGATTGTCCATGATGGCTTTGTCTTGTCACTAATACATTTTAAGATATTAAGTGAATCTCCCTCGATCCACACCTTCTATGCCATGTGTTTTTTGACAAGTTTAAGCATTTAAAGAAGGGCTATAGCCTCCACCATGTGATTGGTTTGAACCCCAATAGGTAGGGCCACCGTAGCCATGCAATTAGCCATGTCATCATGGATGAGGCCACAACATCCAGTTGGGCTCGGGTTACCCTTAGCAACGCCATCAAAGTTAAGTTTTATCCACCCAGGCTGAGGGGAAAGCCAGATGGCATTCTCCCTAGGATGTTGTTTATGGATAATAGTTCTCAAACCCATATCACCAGCATTATAATCCAGCATTCTTCCAGAAGAAGCCTTGAAGTTTTCCTTTATACTTCTCTTTATTTTCTTAGCAACCACTTTTGGAGGAAGTTCAATGTTTCTGAAGACTCTGTCATTGCGTTCTCTCCATAATCACCATATCACATGAGGAGGAATAAAATTACATAGATGTTGATCAATGGGGGAAATTTCTTTTCACCATTGGATATAAAAATTTTCCATTTTATTGGGGAAGACCCACTTAATCTCCCAGCACTGTAAAAATTCATTCCAAACCTCCCAAGCATAACTGCAGTCTATGGCAAGATGATAAATAGTTTCCTCAGCTTTTTTACATAGAAAGCATCTATTAGTCAGCACCATTCCCCTTTTCTGCAGGTTATCAATGGTAAGAATTTTGTTCTGCAAAGCCAGCTAGAAAAAGATGTTAATTTTAGGAATTAAAGAATTGTCTCAAACCTGAGCCCAAAAGGGGAGAGGGTTCAGTTGCTTTAATAACAACTCTGAGCAAGAAGCCACCATGAAGGTTCCAGAAGGAAGAATTCCCCAAAGGAGCCTATCCTCATTAGAGCTCTTAACCTTCCAGATCAAAAGATCCAGCATTAAGGGTTTTAACAACTCATCATAAATGGACAAATCAATCCACGAGCCATTCCTCCAATAGTTCCTAACCATAGCTCCATGTCTCTGAATACACTAATTAATGAAGGGTTGAAAAGCAGTAACAGAGTTTAAAGGATAAACTTTCATCCAGCAATCATCCCAAAAATGAATTTTTCTACCATTACCTAAAAACCACCTAGCCCCCTTAAAAGCCACATCCTTCGCATTCTGAATATTGTTCCAAATAAAAGATCCTTGCACTTTCAGATTGGTTTTCCAAAATTTAGAAATGTGGGAGAAGGAGAAGAGGTATTTTTTATGAATAATATCATTCCATTCCCTTCTAACACCAAAAATTCTCCAAATCTATTTAACCAGCAGGGCCAAGTTGGTAGCTCTTATAGGGCGTAATCCTAGTCCTCCCCATTTTTTGGGAATGCATACCTTATCCCAAGCCACTAAGGCTAATCTTTTTTTCTCCTCAACATGCGACCACAGGAAATTTCTCTGAATTTTCTCAATGATATCTGCAAATTTACCAGGGATCTTGAAAAGACTAAGAGCATAGACAGGGAGGCTTTGTAAAGATTCCTTGAGAAGTTGAAGTTTTCCAGCTTGACTTAGGATGGCTCCTTTCCAATCAGCCAACTTCCTATTAAATCTATCAACAATACCTCCCCAGAAAGAATCTGGAGTTTTAAGACCAAGAGGGAGACCAAGGTAGGTAGCAGGAAAGGACTCAATTCTGCACCCAATAATTCTAGCAATTCTGTGTTGCCTATCCTCGGGAGTGTTAATAAAATATAAGGAGATTTTATCCCAATTGACGAATTGACCCGACCCAAGGGAATAGGTAGAAAGAGAAATTTTGATAGTCCTGGCTTCCTGGATAGAAGAGAAACCCATGAGGATAGTATCATCCACAAACTGTTCATTTGAGCAGGGTCTAGAGGTCGAGGAGGGGGAGAGACCCTTAAAAGATCCTATGTCAGCAAGCTTCTGAAAAAGGTGCCCCAGACATTTAGCTAAGATAGAAAATAGGATAGGAGAAAGAGGGTCACCTTGCCTTAAACCTCTGATAGGTTTGAAAAACCTCGAAGGAGAACCATTGATCAGGATGGCAGCAGTAGAAGTACTAATGAGCTGATAAATCAATTGAATGAAAATTTCACCAAAACCAAAGGATCTCAGAACTCTGATAAACAAATCTCTGTCGACCTGGTCGTAAGCCTTTGAAAGGTCCAACTTAAGAAAGAAACCAGAGTTAAGAGAGACCTGGGCAGAGTGGACAACCTCATGAACCTTCAAAATAGAATCAAGAATCTGCCTGCCAGGCACAAATCCACTCTGTTGAGGGGAGATAATCTGGGGCAGAAGAGATAGCAGATGAGAGGTAATCACTTTGGATATGATTTTGTACACAGAATTTCAAAGACTAATAGGTTTGAACGCATCCACCGAATCAGCACCAGTCTTCTTAGGGATCAAGGCCAAGAAGGTCGCATTGATTTCTTTAAGCAAAGATTTCAAGCCAAAGAATTCTTTCACCGCATTACAGATGTCCATTTCAAAAATATGCCAAAATTTCTGGAAAAAAAACATAGGAAACCCATCCGGGCCAGGGGATTTGTCACCTTCAAAAGAGAACACAACCCATCCTAAAGTTTCCTATCTTTGAAAATTTGTTTACCATTGAGTGTGATGCAAGTGGTAGGGAAGTAGGGGGTGTGTTAAGCCAATAAGGTAGGCCAATAGCCTTCTTCAGTGAAAAATTGAATGAAGCCAAGAAGAAATACTCTTCTTATTATTTGGAATTATATGCTTTAGTCCAGTCCCTTGGGAAGTGGAGGCATTATCTCTTACCCAAGGATTTTGTTGTGTTTATTGACAACCAGGCCCTTAGTTATATCAATACTCAGGAGAGACTAAGTAATAGACATCTAAAATGGATGGAATACTTACAAGAATTCACATTTACTATTAAGCACAAGAAGGGGAAATTAAACAAGGTTGCAGATGCACTAAGCATGAGATTGTTAACAATCCAAAAAGCTCATTTGTACAATATTGACATTGAAATTTTCAGAGATCTCTACAAGGAGGATGAAGACTTTGGTGAAGCCTACCAGGTGTGTAATGATTTTTAGAATCATTTTCATAGCAAGTTCTCTAATTTTAATTTACAAAATGGACTGTTATTTAAGGGTAATTAGTTATGTGTGCCAAGGGGTTCAATGAGATAGAATCTCATACAAGAGAAGCATAATGGGAACTTGATTGGTCATTTTGGTATGAACAAAACTTTGGAACTTGTACAAAGATTCTACCATTGGCCAAAGTTGATAAGGGATATGACTATATATGTGGAGCAGTGTGTAGTATGTATGAAATCTAAAGGAGAAATGAGTAATGTAGGTTTTTATCAGCCCTTACCAGTTCCAAATAGACTATGGGAGTGTGTGAGCATATAATTCATAGTGGTTTTACCCAAGACAAAGCAAGGATATGACAACACTTATGTAGTGGTTGATAGATTTAGTAAAATGGGACATTTCATACCCTGCAAGACTACTCATGATGCTAGCCATATAGAATATTTTTTCTTTAAGGAGATTGTGATGATCCATGGTCTTCCTTTGACTATTGTTTCAGATAGGGATGTGAAGTTCATGAGCCAATTCTAGAAAAGTTTGTGGAATATATTGGGAACCAAATTGTCTTTTGGTTTACCTTACCACCCTCAAACTGATGATATAACTAAGGTGGTCAATAGAGTGTTCGGTAAATTTTTGAGGTGCCTAACTAAAGAGTATGGTCAGACATGGGATGTGGTCATTCCCCAAGTAGAGTATGCATACAATGACGGTAAGAATAGGATGACAAGGAGAAGCCCATTTGAAATAGTTTATGGGATGCAACCAAGAGGTGTGTGTGAGATTAGGGATCTTGGTGGCATGGAGTATAGGAGTGGTCATGCTGAGGACTTCACTTAAATAATGAAGGAGATCTAGGATCAAGTCAAAAAGACCATACAAGACAGTACACAAAAGTTGAAGGCCAAAGTAGATGAGAAGAGAAAAGACATTCAGTTTGAGGTAGGTGATTATGTGATGGTTCACCTGAATAAATATAGAATGCAAAAAGGTATTCCTACTAAACTTTAGATGAAGAGGGTGGGACCTTGTAAAGTCATAGCCAAATATGGGGCTAATTCCTACAAAATAGACTTACCTTTAGATTTGAGAATATCTCCTATTTTTAATGTCCAAGACCTGATCAAATTCAAAGGACCATGAGAAGGGATTGATGGCAATAGTCAAGGGGTCAGTGGTGATTTTGATTCAATTGTACTACCTCCCAAGCCACAACTAGAAGCAGACAAAGTTCTGGATTCCAAAGTGAAGAAGACTACAAGGCACAAGGTGTACATGGAGAAACTTATCAAGTGGAAGAAGAAGTTTGAGCCAGAAGCAACATGGATTGCAGAGATAGATTTCAAGAAGGTGGGCATATCTGAAGACATTTTGTCCATGGGAGGGACATGAATTTCCTTTGTGGGGGAGTATGGTGCAGGAGCATCTAGGTGGGGCTAAAAGGTAACCTAGGGCTTCTTATGTGTTTTTGGATTCTAGTGGTCCTAGAAAAACCACTAGTGAAATAATGGGATTATATGGATCCTACTATGTGGTGAGTTAGATTAGGAGGCCTTATTAGGTCCTTAGTGACATTCTTTGCAAGTTTTATCCACATTTGTCTAGTTGAGTACATGTTGCCAATATGGTGACAAAAGGGTGTATTTCTACATTTTGATGTCATCCTAGGAAAGGGAGTGATTGGAAGACCTATTTGATGTTTAAATACCTTAGATAGGCTTTTGGTTAAGATTTATTAGCTTTTGACCAAGTTTGGAAGAAAAACATAAAAAGTTGTAAAAGTTGTTAATGTTATCATTGACAACAATGACAACATTTGTTGCATAATTGCATTTTCAAGCAAAGTGGTTTCTTAACTATCTTCAACCAATTATATGGGGATTTGGTCAAATATATAAGGCCTCCCTCGACCTTGGAAAGATATGGATTGATTTTATAAATTTTGTGTATGAACTGTATAATTGGAAAAATAGTGGCAGTTCATCATTTTTGGAGCATTTTGTGTTTTAATGGATTAGATTTATTTCTGTGATTCATGAATATGTTAGAGTAGTTCATTTTGATATTTTTTGTGGTGTTAGACTATCATTTTGTGTGGTTTTAATTAGGTTTTAAAATTAGTTTATTTTAAGCCATGTCACTGGTTTGAACCAGGCAGGCTAGGCAAATGGGGTCATAAATCATCATTCTACTATAGGCATTGTACGGGCTCTTGGAATGGGTGAGATGACTCCATGTTCTATATGTGTACAGAAGGAGGGGCCCTGGAAATCTTTTTTCCATTTTTTCAATGATGCCCTAGGCAAGTGTGAGGTGCATGGCTAGGGGTTGCAGAGCATTACAAATGATTTACAGTGGGTTGAATGCATTGAATGCTTCAACTTGAGATTATGGAGAGGTAGAGGGGTGTGTGAAGGAGACCCAAATCTAAGGATAAGTTTGGGTTAATATTTTTAAGTACCAAGAAGCCACATCTTTGTGCAGACAGTCTTATTTCCTTGAAATCCTAAATTTTAGGCATGTTTATAGCTTCCTATTGTAAAGACAGTTTGGGGAGTAAAAACCAGTGAAATATTGAAGGGTTCCATAAAGGGTGTCTGAAATTGGAATTTTTTTGGGTACTTGTTTGGGAATGTTTGAAGTTAGAAGCAAAAAGGTGACCAGTTAGGCCTATTTACTTGTAGCCCTATTTTGGGTGTTTTAGAAGACAAATTTTGAACTTGATTAGAGTTCCATTGCAAGAAGTGTGGGTAGGTATTGGATTGGATCCAATTGACATAATTTGAAGCCTATCTCTCCATATTATTTTGATCTTAAACCTTATAGGTCAAATAGTGAAGATGGTGCAGGAAGAGCACTATGGCTAAGTGATGTGTAGTTTGAATTCTTTGTTTGTGTACTCAAGCTGAATTGGAGAAGGATCTTGTGGAAAGTATCCTTGTAAGTTAGGGTTAGTAAATAATCCTATATAGGCTAGAGAAGATGCCTATTGAAGACCCTAGTTGAGAATAGGGTAGAGAGAAAGGCTTGTAGTTACATCATCTATCCATATCAATATCATTTTTCTGCACCCACTCAAAATAATTCTCAAAGAAATGTTGGACATACTCATGAGAGTGAGATATATCATCACTCATATAAAAATGGTATTCTTTGATTATCTTCTAGTCATCTTTTGTACTATCAGGCAATGTCTATATGTCATGTGCACAAAAATAACAACCTGAATAGAATTGTAATATTGAGCTTGAAACTCATTTTAGGGCTGCAATGTATAGTTTTCTGCAAATTCAATGACTGATATAATAGTGCCAATCAATAAAGTGTCCTTACACATCCTAAATTATTGATCCAACCATTGAGACCTATGACTATGCCTTGCATACTTGTAAAAACTATTCTTCTTAAAATCTGAAATAACATTAGCTACATTGCATTCTTTTGTAACGAACTCACATCTAGAGCTTCCAGCTCAACTTTTTAATGTATACTTAATTATTTCATTAACCTTTCTTTGGACAATTATCTTGAAAAAATCATGTTCGTAGCCCTCATGAAAACATGAAAAAAAACTTCACTAACCCACCACACTCTGAGAACTTGTCATTTACGCAATCTTGTCTATAAAAGAAACATACATCATCTGTATAAAAATGATCTAGAAATTCTCTTGATTATTTTGGAAGATCACTTGCGCCACACTCCTCCAACATTTCACTAGTATATAAAGTATATCGAAGGGATCATAATCGTTCATGGTGCATTGAAAAATCCACATGATATTTGCAACAACAAGTATTTCAAATCTTAAGAGGTACACAAAAAAGGTTTGAAGGCTTCAAATTCTCTTTGTGATATTTGCAATGTTTGATGTGCCTCACAAATTTTTTTGAACAACATTGTTTGACTAACCTCCAATAATGTTTAGGATGTGGGGTACGGTCTCAAATGCTAATTCTCAACTTCAAGACATCCTTCACATTTGGTGACACTCTTGATTTAGATTGTCAAAAATAGTTAAATTTGATCCTTCACACCATTGGTAAGCTTCTTAGCACAATGTGGAAGTTTCCCACCATAAGCCCATGTATCATTTTGAAGAGGATCATCAAATATTTCTCATCTTGCAAGTGCTCTATCCAAAGTTTTTGATTTAGATTCAAGTCAACAAAATTTTGTTTCATCAAACAAGCCTTTCTAAAATGATGACTTACTAAGGAGTTTGTAATAACCCTCTAGTAGCTCTCTTGTCTTTTTCCTTGGTAGTTTTCCCAATGGAATTGAGAGCACAAAAAAGATTTCTCACAATAATAGAAAGCCTCTCCTTTTTATTATTCACACTAATATTCAATTTGACTAGTATAGGTTTCATCTTCTGCATCTTTAAGAACTGCACAAACATTTGACATTGCTCGACCAATGTATTATGGCTAAAATATTGATAAAAAATTCTTGAAGTTGACAACTAAATGGTTTTTTGTGATCTCT
Organism: Thuja plicata; assembly: GCA_018584345.1. Classification (NCBI taxonomy): domain Eukaryota; kingdom Viridiplantae; phylum Streptophyta; class Pinopsida; order Cupressales; family Cupressaceae; genus Thuja; species Thuja plicata. The sequence continues at coordinate 116,121 of MU227128.1, forward strand.
TTCCATTGAAATTTCTCATAATGTTCTCATCAATTTCAAGTAACCATTTTGTCTTTCTTGAAGGTCTCAAAATTGAAGTTTTTCTTTCTTCCTTGCAAGGGACTTCATTTCTCATATAATTTGGAGATGTGCAACATTGATTTGGTTCTTGTGCAACATTATCATTGTCAATAACTTCATATTAAATTAGTGGATTGTCATTGCCAATGTCTAAACTTTGATTGTCCACATATACATATTCATTTTCTAATCCTATATTTTCATCTTCAATCCATACATTCTCATTTCCAATATTAATGCCATAAATTATTTAAAATTCATGTTCTTCACTTGAAACTACATTTAAGGGTGGGCCTATGTCCTCATCTTCATTAATATTTAACATACCTTGTCTTTTGTTCCTATGGGCAACCCTGTCCATTTATCTATACACTTCAATCTCTTCATTTGAGAGCTTCCTCTTCGGTTTATACTTTCAACGATTACAACTCCCTATGGTGACCAAAAAGGTGATGCAAAACATTTGATATTCAAGAAATTTCCAACAAAAAGGGTGGAAAAAGTTGTTTTTTGTCTTCCACGGCTCCAATCCTGTAACATTCTCTGCAAAAAAAAGTGGTTCTCAGATTGAGGGACCCAGGGAATAATTATTTTCTTTTGGATGCAAGTCAGGCCAATCAGATATCCGATATTATCTGATATCCAAAATATCCATGCTATTTTAAAAATTTTATTTTTGTTTTTAATTATTATTATATATTTCATTATTATAATATTAATATTACATTTTATAATATTATGTTATAGCTCTCTCTCTCTCTCTCTCTCTCTCTCTCTCCTTGGTAATATTAATAATAATAATATAATACTAATATAAATAATAATAATATATTAATTCTAATATTACTAAATATCATACTAATATTAATTTAATATAATACTACTATTATTCTATTATACAATACGAATATAAATAATAATAATATAATACTAATTTATTAATACTAATACTATTATCATCTAGTTTTTATATAATATTAATATTATAAAAAATGAAATCTATAAAAAAACTAATATCAAAGTTGAAAATAGCATTGAAATGAAAATGTTGAAAGTTGATATCGAATATCCAAAAATATTGGATATGCGATATTATTTTGGATATCCGATTTGTCTTGTTATTTCCTCGGGCTTTGGCTTTGCAATGCCAAACATGGATGGTCAACCCAAAAAGCGTGTTTACCATATTTTCTCTGATATCCAAACTTTGACCATGTAGCTAACAACCCTTTTTCACCCAAAATTGATGAAACAAAAAGGATTTCTTAACAAGAATATGAGCTTTCCATAAATATAATTGCTGTCAAATTTTGAGTTAGTAAGTAATTATTACTTATTTTCTAATTGAGTTACCTCTAAATTCCTTATTGAAAAAATGATTAAAAAATAACTATAAATGGTTTAACCTTTTTGAAATCTGAAACATGCATCACATTCTATACTTCGGCTACTATAAGAAAAAAAAAATTTCAATTTTGTAAAGTTTGAATTAGTTAACGTGGTCACACATGGGAGGCTTTTTATTCTAAAAAGTTGTAGCAAAAAATTCATAATTAATTATTTATTTTGGAAAAAATTGCACAAAAATATGCATCACATCTAGGCATGAATCTACTACCTATATCTAGAATCTTGTGAAAATATATCGTCTTGATTGTAATTAAGGTGGTCAAACATACACGTACTTTTTATCTTTTTTTTCTTAAATGTTTTGTACTACTGCATCAATTGAAATATAATTTTTTCAACAATTAGATTGTTTTTTTTTAGAAAATGGCTATTAGTTAACAAGCTACATTAAATTTCCTATAGATTCTACTCTTACAACTTTTTCACATAAGGTTGATAAGATGTTCAATTTTTTACATCAAGTTGACTAGCCCTGATTTTCTGATTTTTCATGGCCACTTAAGGCCATAGCTTGGTATACCATGATCCTGCACATACCCAACATATGTATCCATTATACTAATAAACCCAAGAATTATTAAAATGCCTAAATATGAGGTAATGGGTTATAGCATCTCCATTTTTATATAGGCAATGAATATAATTTGATACAGAGAATATCACTTCCTTCAATGACCTACTTTATTGAATGGAAACTAAGTAGTTTGTCTATTTCATTCATTCACTCACCAAATTTGTTAATGGTAGAAATGAAAGTGTACGTATCAAAATTAATGTCATCTTTTTCATTTCTTTTTCACATCTCTATCTCAAAGTTGGACATTAATTAATTTGCTTAAATTTGAAAGAGGCTTTTGTTGGTTTGAACTCAGTTTTTTTCTATATATTCAAAGATACAAATTTTGAAAGTTTTCAATTTTTAGATTTTAGAGATGAAAATAAATAAGACAACATAGCATAATAAAATAGATTAATACCTCAATAAAATTAGATAATATTAAAATTACAAACAGAAAAAAGACCATCCAACAACAACAATGAACTAGAATTTGATATATCGACCACTCCTCCTCCATCAACACCATCATCATCACCATCACCATCATCATCACCATTTTCATCATCATATTCATCCCTTGAATCTTCTATAGATCCTCCCATGGGCATTGAATTCCCCTTTCCTATCCTGACAATTCTTGTTGTTGCACCAACAATTGGGAAATCTTCTTCTGCTTCACTCATAGTCTTCTACAACATGGTCTTTGTCAAAGCTTCCATGCTCGAAAGTTTTGATCTTCTTGTTTAATTTATCACTGGATTTGTTTCTTTGTTCCTCAGTGGGGCTTTCTGAAATGTCACTATGGTAGGAGATTTGAGTTCTTTCTTTTTATGTCATTATTTCTAATTGAGTTCATTCTTGTCTTCCATTGATTTTGTCGTCAACTGATTCAACTAGAACGGTTCATATTCACTTAATAATACAAATAATAATGCTCAGCGAACCCTGAGTTCATTTATCTTTATGTATGGGTGATAATGTTATCCAAATGGTTTCTATTTTAGTGAGTTTAATATTTTTGTTCAAAGCCAAGTCTTGAATCCATGATTTTTTAATAGTTGTGGTGTGTTTGAATCTGATTTGTTTAGGCAATATTGGGTTGCATAACAAATCTATTTATAATAGTTGATAATATTTTCAAAATGATTTTTTTAATTAAGTCTTGGAATCTATGATGTTTTGGTATTTTCCATAATCTTAATCTCATTTCTGTATAGAATTGTGAACTACACAAAGAGTTAGTTTATATAGCTGATAATATTTCTAAATGGTCTTTCTTTATTGAGTTTACTATTGTAAATCAATCTAAAGTCTTAAATGTATGTGATTTTGATATTTATTGAGGTATTTAAATCTATTTTTGGTGTGGATAATTGTGAGCTCCACATAATAAACTAGTTGATTTTAATAAGATTTTAATACCATATTTTACGATTTTCAAGTAAATTTTTGTTTGTTAATTTTAAATTTTTTTTAATAAATTCAAACCTGACCATTTTTGTAAAATATCAAATTTTGAATATTGATGTTAGCATGGTTTATCTAGTCTTTTAAAATTTTTATATTTCAATTTTCTTTGGTTACATTTTAGTTAATTCAATTTTAGTTCAAGTTTTACAAATTTAATAAACTGTTGTAACTACATATAATATTGCTTCATTTTATTAATTTGATTTCAATTTTTAGAGCTAATATCTTTCAAATAAATATTTTATTTTATATAATTCATTCTATCTCATAACGAAGCTTTATTTTTTAATACATGTGCTATTGATCCATTACTACAAATACGTGGTCTTGCAAAATTAGGTAACACCTATTTCTTATTTCATTTTTATTGTTGGATTTTCTCAATTGCATATTATAAAAAATAAAGAAATTTACAATTACAATTCATTTCAACTTGATTAGACAACAAACAATGATAAATATTCTTGATGTTGATAGTTATAGAAAGATTCCAAAACAAATGTCACTTACAATTTACATTGCCTTGGAAACTGAAAACTTATTTAGACTAGAATCATTTCATTACACTGTAGGGGATTATTTATTTGATTCTCTTGAAGCTTTGCTTCATTTTCATTAAACTTTGAATGAAATGTGAAAAGGGTTAATTGATCACTTTTTGCAATCGTTGTCAAAAAATGATTTCAACGCATTGCAAGCACTTACATGTTAGTTGCATCCAGATATGTTGAATGAAATGCATGGTTTCAATGATGTGACTACATACTTAGAAAAAATGAGATTGTCTTCATCAACTTGTCAACTAGAAAGATAATGTGGGCTTTGGGGTGATATATTTTGTATACAATGGGTCTCGAAATGGTTAAACATACCAATTGCAATATGGTCAACAAAAATCAAACAAAAGTATTTACATTTCACTAACAACATTGAAAAATTTACTTATAGTATTTAATTCCTTGATGAAAACCCTATTGGTGGTCACTATGAGAAACTAATATGTTAAAAACTTGCATACCTCATAATGGTACATTGTCAAATTACCTTTCAAACTTATGTTCAACGATAGAAAGGATAGTAATCAGAGTTGCCTCAATTTTGAGCCTCGCATGCATGACAGCAATTGCAATAATTATAAAATTTATTGGATAAGTGTTATCATTTCTTTTAAAAGGTGACCTATTCCTATTAATCACTCGCACAGCTCTCATCACACTCATTCTATGCAATATTTTGATATCTATTTTACTGGTAAAATGGGAGGAAAGTTTAAACGGGAAGAGCCCTCGATCTACAAATAGAAAAAAGAGGCTGAGGTCTGGAAGAGAGTCAAGGAAGGCAAGGTCACAGTATGGAGAGACTCCATGGTTATGAAAAAGATATCTCTTAGGAATTTGTGGACAACTGGGATAATGGAAAGGTGACAATTTGTGGTAAGTCCTGCATTTCTGAGAAAATCATTTCTAAAATCACAGGTCTTAAAATGTATGGTTTGAAATATTATAGAGGTAGGGTTATGGCCAAAAATGCTGCTAGAATGTACCCTAAGACCCAGGAGGAAAGATATCTACTTGTCAAACAGTCGGGGGATTTTGTCCTGCGTTGTCATATGAATCTTTTTTGGGCTAAAGTGGTTAAAGCTATCATGTAGTACTTTACCCTTGAGGGTCGGTAAACTAGGGTTTACAATTTCCATTTCATGTTGGTTAACCATTTCTGCTACAATAGGAAAATATCTTTGCCCTATCTTCTTCTCAAATCTTTGGGTAATAGCATTATGGAAAATAGAAAGAATGCTGAGAAGCCTATTCTCTATGATGGGCTTATTCTGTTGATCTATGAGTATGAAAAATTTAAGCTATAGTATAACACCTAGGCCGAAGGCTCGAATAGGGGAAAGAAGGGAAAAGACCTATGGCTAATGAGAGTAACACTCCAGGAAAAAAGAGAAAGGTTAAAGCTAACAATGTTGGGGCTAACATTGCTAAGATCCACACAGAGGAGGATAGTATGAATACAAAAAATGAAACAGAGGCTAAGGGGAAAGTCAAAAGAGGAGATAAGGGTAAAGCGGCCAAGTTCCTCTCTGAGGAAACATGTATGGAAATAGGGGAGGATACTGAATCTCTTGAGTAGGGTATCATTGGCTCCTCTGAGGAGGTGGACAATGACAGCAAAGGCAGTTCTGAGGACATGGAAATGAAAGGTCAGGAAGGAAACAAGACATCGAAAGAACCAAGTACGCAAGGTGAGGTGCAAACTAAAACCCCTAAGAAGAAGAATAGTGAGTCAAGCTTGAAAACTAAAGAGAAGGTTAATCCTGACAACACTCCTATTCTGGTGAATTACCCTGAGTCTCAGTCTAATGAAGGTAAGATTTCTAGGGATACCTCTAAAAATTTAGAGGGTAATAAAATAGAGGGGAAAGAAAAAAAAGAAAATGAGAAATTTGGTGGTAGCCATGAAAATGAGACTGACAAAATCCAAGAACCTACAAGGTTTATGCAAGTTGTTAAAGAGCGGGCTGAGATGGACTATCAGCTGAACACCTGGATTCTTGATGAAATCAGAGACATCAATGGTAAGTATGATGATCTCTAGGATAGACTGAATAAGATTTCTATTCTGCTTTTTGTACCAGTGACTAAGGCTACTAAGAAGAATGAAACCCAGGAGGAAGAAGTGGATAAAAGACTATTGGAGAAGCTTGAACTTAGGATTAATGTAGTGGTTAGTTTCCACTAGTGTACGACTAAAAGTTGCATTCAGAGTATTGAAGATACTCTTAGTCATATGATGAAACATAACTATGAGGGCATGAAGGTGACTGATAGAAACTTAAAGGCACTTCTCTTAGTGCTAGATGGGAACACTACTCCCATCACAGTGGATGATGATACTGCTATAGACCCCAGGATTGTTGGCCCAGGGACTCATACTAGGGCGAGTGCTAAAAAGGTGAAATTGGGTAGCACAAAGGGAATAAAAGATCTCAGAGAGGCTATTGAAAAATATAAAAATGTGATGGTTGACTCTGATGAGATTATGGAAAAATAGACTTAACTGTGTTTTGTGGCTGGTAATCTTTTTGTCTGGGTTTCATCTTTTGGCTGGTTGTAACTATTGTGGTTTTTTTTTAATGTATCCATCTTTTACCCCCAGCTATTTTTTTTTGTTTTCTATTCTCTTTTTGTAGTGTTGTTTCCTTCTTATCTTTAGCACCTTTTGTACAAGGTTACTGTTCCCTTCAAAAATTGTTTTAACCTCAATCAAAAATGATAGAAAGATATTGATAATAAATAGCAAATGGAATGCAAATTCAAGGCATCATAAAATAATACAACTCCAACAAATAATTGTGGTGATAGCCTCTTCCATTCAATTTTCTATTTAATGAATGCGGAATTTGATATACACTCTTTAAGACTATATAGTACACAATCATTTTGCAATGCAAAAAAGAGTAATGCTATAAATGCAAATCATTACTTACAACTTTACTTAACAAGAAGTATGTTGCAAACAATACCACGTGTTGCAAACTAGAAACCCTATATTATCAAAATTACAATGCCTCATGGAATGTAATGAAGATTGCCTCACAGAATGTTAGAGGCTTGAATGCCTCTGACAAGTGACATAGAATCAGGCAGGAGATTGAGTCTATGAGAGTGGATATTATCTTACTACAAGAGACCAAAATGTATACAGAAACATTTGACAAGACATTAGGACACTGGAAATCATGGTAGTTGATTCATCAACGGGGTGTTGGAACTTCAAGTGGTCTAGCAATACTATGGAATACCAAAATAGTACAGGCTCAACCATTAGATCAATCTGATAACTATCAAATTTTAAAGATCTTTGTTCATGACTTGAAATTTATTCTAGTCAATGTTTATGGTCCAACGGCAACAAATGACAAACAAATTCTTTGGTTGTAATTAACGGGAATTCTTCAATCACAAACTAATCACTTGTTAATTGTAGGAGGTGACTTCAACGCCATTCTAAAAACCTTAGAAAAGATTGGGGGCATCTCTCCACCAGCTAAAATGATTTTAGATTTTTCAAATTTTGTAGCTGATAATAACTTTATGGATATTGAACCTATTTAGGGCTCTTTTACTTGGAAAAACAAAAGAGTAGATTTTTCTTAGATAGCAATTAGGCTAGATAGGTTTTTGGCTACTATGGATTGGAAACTAATTGGTTTCACATTCCTTTCAGATATATTGGCTTGCCTGGGGTCAGATCATTTTCCTATTACCCTACAATTCGCCCTGCCATCTACTACCAAGGGTTTCCATCACCAACCTTCTTTTAAATTTGAAAAGATGTGGCTTTGACATCCCCAATTTCTTTCACTAGTACAATAAAGGTGGTTGTCTACACCTAGATGTGAGGGTACTAAAATGCACCAGTTTTCTCAAAAACTTAAATTCATCAAGAAACAAACTAAAAAGTGGAACGAGACAACTTTTAAATACATTTTCAAAGAAAAGGATCTAGTTAGATAGAAATTATCAGACATTCTTGATAAGTCTATCAACCAGGGTTTGGATAGTGCTTCTTTCCTCAGGCAGAAAATGCTGCAGGTGGAATGGGAAGAGTTGTGTTCTTGTGAAGAGGTTTATTGGTGACAAAAATCTAGGGAACTCTGGCTACGGGAGGGAGACAAAAATACCCAGTTCTTTCATGCATCTGCAAAACAAAAAAGACCAACTAGCCGTATTTTCTCTATACAAAACTCTCAATTGGGAAGTGTTATTACGGACGCCCAGGGCATTCAAGAGGAAGGGGTCAGATTCTTTAAAGATTTACTCGCACCAACAAATTTTCCTTCCCCTTCATGGTCTCAACTCACTGATATTCTCCAAGCTATTCCCTCCATTGTTTCAGACTCAAATAATGAGCATCTGTTTCCCCCTTTCACAATTTTTGAAGTTAGAAATGTGGTTTTTTATTTGTCTCCCAATAAGTCTCTGGGTCCTGATGGATTCACTGCAGTCTTCTATCAAGCTTGCTAGGACTTTATTGGGTGGGACCTTCTTGGTGTTCTTGAAGAATCTATAATAAGTAAATCAATGCTGAAATATGTCAACACAAAGAATATAATTATCATCCCCAAAGTTAAGTCACCCAAAACATATTCATATTTTAGGCCAATCTCTCTTTGTAATATTATATACAAGGTAGTCAGCAAGGCAATTTATATGCGCTTGCACCACTTGATCCCAAATCTGATTTCACAAGAACAAGGTGGATTTGTGTCAGGCAAAGAAACTATGGAGGGAGATTTAGTAGCACATGAGGCTCTCCATTCTATTAACTCTACAAAGTCCTCTCATTTCGTGATTAAACTAGATATGATGAAAGCCTATGACAGAGTGTGTTGGGACTTTCTATTCAAAGTCCTTCGAAAGTTTGGTTTTGCAAAAGGGTGGTGTAAATGGATTCATGCATGTATCTCAGGTGCTAGATTCTTGATTATCATTAATGGGTCTCCATCCAGTTTCTTTAGATCTACTCAAGGGATTAGATAAGGTGATCCCTTACCACCGATTCTCTTCATCTTAATTGCAGAAGCTTTTAGCAGGCTTATTCAACATGCTCATGATCTTGGTACCCGGCAAGGCTCATTGATAGTTAGAACAAATATATCCATCACCCACTCATTATTCGCAGATGATACCCTTCTCTTTGGAGCTTCTAATGTCAAGGAGGCCAAAAGGATCAAGAAAATTCTAGAATTGTATGCAGCAGCCTCAGCGAAAAAGATTAATCCACTAAAATCTAAAGTCTATATCTTCAATACCAGTCCAATTATTTCCAACAAAATCATATCAATTATGGGCTTCATAGAAGATTTTTTGCCTTCGGTTTATTTAGGCATTCCCTTTTTCATGGGAGTAAACACAATCAATTATTGGATACCTATTATTAAAAGGATCAAGGCTAGAATTGTGGCTTGGAAATCCAGATGGTTTTCATTAGCAGGTAAAATTCTTCTTATCAAAATAGTCCTTCTCGCCATCCCCAATTATTATCTGTCAATCCTCAAAGCACCAACCTCAGTCATTCAGAACATCTAAAATATTCTTCGTGATTTTCTATGCGCAGGAAACATAAATGGAGAAAAGAAAATTCCTTTGGTCTCTCTCAAAGATATGTCACATGGAAAATCCATTAGGGGTGCTTGTATTCATGATTTGCATAACAGAAATAAAGCCTTTGGAGGAAAACTAGTCTAGCAGATGTATTCGAATCCAAATACTAAATGGTGGCAAATCATGCAACAAAAACACCTTGATAGTTTCTGCCCAACTAGAGTCATTTCCATCCAAAATCCTCCCAAAGGATCAGCTATTTGGGACTTCATGATGGCATGTAGAGATGTGGTGACCCACTATGTTTCTTGGGAGGTGAATAGTGGTGACAAGGTAAGCTTTTGGCATGATTCTTGGAGTGGGCTTCCTCCCCTCATCCATTTAGCTGACATGTATAGTATAGTTGAGTCTTCAAAAAGAATTTGGGGTAACAAACTTATAGATTATTCACCTTCAATTTGCTTATATTCAAGAAATATTATATGGAAGGACCCATATGAGTTACCAATATCCTCTCAAGATAGATTTAGGTTTAGATCAATATTATCAGACAGAATGGTCTTTTTATCGGGAAGGGAGGATAAATTGATTTGGATTCCAGGTAAATCTGGCAAATACAGTATCAAAGATGGCTACAAAATCATTCAGCAACAGGATTCACTCACCTCTCAAAGTCGTGCGTTCTCTTTCTATTGGAACTCAGTAACCCTCCCCAAAGCTGGCTATTTTACCTGGTTAGTGTTGAAAAAGAAAGCTCTCACTAGTGATAGTCTTGCTACACTCAACATTGCTCAACCTTTCAACTACTACCTGTGTGACCTACATGTAGAAGATGTTGATCACCTATTCTTGAACTTCACATTTTCTCAAAAATGATGGATGTTTATTTTTCACAAACTTCAATACTCATCTCCTCTTCCAAACACACGTTGGGATCTTTTCCAAGCTTGGCCAGTATTATATTCTTCTTCATTCTTTGCTTGTCTATGGAAATTCATTCCTACAATTGTAGTATGGGAGATTTGGTGGGAATGCAATAAGAGAATCTTTCACAAGATCTCTTCACCAATCAATTTGGTTATTGCTGGTATTGAACAGTCCATTTTGGAAGTGGTGAATGCAAGCCATAATAGAGTCAAATGTAATCCAATTCTATCCAACTGGGACAGATCGGTTATTAGAGAGTGGAAAGGAATTCATATCCCTTTTGTTTGGCTTCATCACAATCAGTCTTCATCTCCAAATATCAAGAACACAATTAAATGGATTCCTCCTACATGTGAATCAGTCAAAATTAACTTTGATGGTGCATCCTGCGGCAATCCAGGGTAGTCAGGGATTGGTATTTGTATTAGAGATTTCAAGGGTGTAGCTCTGGCCATCAAAGCATCTCCAATTCCCCCTGGAACTAACAACAGAGTAGAGGCCCTTGCTCTCTTTGAAGGCTTAATTTTAGCCAAAAAAGGTGGGTATCAGTCAATCCATATTGAAGGTGATTCCATGGTAATCATTAACGCCTGTATCAAATAGAAATCCCATAATTGGTAGCTCTCCTATTTACTGCAACAAATTTGGTCCCTTCTTGACTCATTCAAAATTGCACATATCTCCCATACCCTTCGTGAGGGGCATCTTGTGGCAGATTTTCTGGCTAACATAGGTTGTGATAGGTTAGACATTGAGGATTTTAAACTGGACACTTTCATAAAATCCAACAAGGATTTTCATAGAGGTTTGCTACAGGATGTTAACAATATTGCGTCAGCTTCATCCACCTCAGCTTAAATGTTTGATGGTACACTTTATCATTTCAATGACATCCCATTTTGGCAAGTGGTTTTTTATCATAGTTCATGTACTTTTTGGCTCTTTAACGTCATTCAATTCGCACGAACCAAGCTGTTTGTTGCACAGTATTATTTTTTGGAGTGGTTAATGATGCAAATCTTCCCAATCTTTGCACTTGAATTTTACCATCTCAGTGTTATCAGCCGAGTTTCTACTTCTTTTGGAAATTGATCTGTGTCATTTAAGATGGAGCTTCTGAGATGTTTAACATGTGGGCTTCATGATGAGTTAATGCCTAGTGACCAAAGGGTTTTTATTCCACCATCTGCAAATGAGCTCCCTATTCTAGGCAAAATTGACGGGCTTAAGTTGGATAACATCTTCAAATGTCACTCCAGGCTGATCTACAGAGCTATCCGCTACTTAATTGTCAGTCAAACTTGTCCATTTCATTGTGATCAAGGTGGTTCATCCTTAATTCACTATGGATAATATTCTTGTTGGTACTTTGCAAATGTATGAACTCTGGTCTCATAAGGTTTTGGTTGGGGGCCTCTTCCCTCATCACGAATTGATGACCAGTCATGAACATTTAATGGCCTAAGATTGTTTTATATGGGCTATGAAGCGCTGGAGCTTTCGCACCATCACCAACAACCTGCAAAAGTGTGGGTATGGTTCTTAGTCTTGAATGTGGCCCTTGGTTCAGAAGGCTAATTCTTCCCAGAAACCTGCAACTAATCCTTTTGTAGTTCTAGAAGCAGATTCTTTTTCCTTGAATGCATCTTCAACTACATTTCATGACCCTCTTGAAGAATTTGGCATGCCAACTAATTATGCTAGTATGAATGACAGAAAAAGTTCCACCAATGGAAGTATTGGAATTGATGATATCTTTGATGGCTTTTCTCAAGCAATTCCCCGAGCCTCATCTCTCATAAATAATTTGGGCAAAGACCAAAACCCATTTAAGACAAATCAATTCTCGAGTCCTCAAACTAAGGATAATAGAAAGGCTGTGGAAAGCAAATCTCCAAAGAAAGCCTCGACAGATAACCTAGAGAAAAATCATGCCAAGATATTTTCAAGTGACCCTTTAGCAGATTTTGATTTACCAAGTAGCATTGATGATGCTTCTATAAAATCTTCTTCAAATACCAATAAACATTCTTTGCATTAGGACTCTGCATTTTCTAGTAACCTAAATTCAAAGGAGGCTTCTTCACCTGGAAAGCCTAATGACAGTTTAGAGATTGTCTATGATAAATGGATTACTGTTGATGACATTCAACTTTTTACGTAACCTACTTCAGCCCCACGGTGGGTGCCAGATTAAATGCAATGTTGGATCTATTAACTTTCTAGATTCAACCTCCTCCTTCCCTGCCACATTCTCTGCCACTTTCTCTACCACCATCATCCACTGGTGTTTCTTCTTCCTCAGTCAAGCATCTTCTACCTCAGTCAAGAAGATCGACGGATGGGTGTCAGAATTCCCAAAGGTTCCTCCTGTTGGGTGGGATCGTGCTTCTGACATGTCTAGATGTGTGTCGTCTCCCACAGCCATGGAGGAGTAATAGTATGGATTTGCAGGGGCATCAGTGTTTTTGTGAAGTCATTTGTACTCGACTCTGACAATGATTCTAGGGTTTCTTCCTGATTCTTCCACAAACGAGTCCTTGAATCAGTTTATATAATATAATTATGGTAGCTTGTCCACTTTTGCTTAAAAAAAAACATTAAAATGCCTTATTCAGAAGGCAGAATCGAAGGAGGGCCTTTCTATTTACAATGGTTAGCAATTGTTTTGAATACAAATATTAATTTATGGTCCTCAATAACTAAAAAAATTGAACATTTTTTAAAAAATGGACAACGAACAAAAATATTATATTATATAATATCATTTCAAATAAATACTACATATAAACATTATGAACCACTAGTACTGACACATAATTCACAACTATTTCAAATAGATCATTCAACTTGTAGAAGTTCAATTATGAAAACAAAAGAAAAAGATCAAATAAATCATTCACCTTGTACAAGTTCAATAATGGAAACCGAAGAAAAAGATCAAACAGATACAAAACCTGTACAAATTCTTACAACAAATAATATCACAATTAGATAATGACAATACTACAGAAAGAAAAATAATATCTCTCCACAAATTAAAATTTGGAATATGAAATAATAATACAAATTGACATGAACATTCAACTTGTACAAGCTCAATTACGAGAACAATAGAAAAAGATCAAATAGATCATTCAACTTGTACAAGTTCAGTTATTGAAACAAAAGAAAAAGATCAAAGAGCTATGAATATTGTTCAAAATCCTACAATAAACAATAACACAATAGATAATGACAATACTACAAGGAAAAGAAAATATCGCTTCATAAATTGAAATTCTTAATAAGAAATACTAACACAAATAAACATGAACATTCAACTTGTACAAGTCCAATTATGGAAACAAAAGAAAAAGATCAAATAGATCATTCAACTTGTACAACTAGATATACTCCAAAGTATTCCATCAATTATCATGGAGGCTGATAACTCAGCTCTAATGGCACCCTTCACAATGTTAGAAATCAAAAAATTAGTGCTCTCCTTACCACCGGACAAGTCTCCAGGCCCAGACAAATTTACAGCCTTATTCTATCAAACGTGCTCAGATTTTATTGGCTGGGATCTTCTTGGAGTGATTGAAGAATCAAGGAAAGGTAGAGCAATGTTAAAATACTTTAACACTACAAACATTGCCATCATCCCAAAGACCAAAGTACCTAAAACTTGCTCAGACTTCAGATCGATCTCATTATGTAAAACAATATATAAAATTATTACAAAGGCAATCTATGTAATATTGCACCACTTGATCCCAAAATTGGTCTCCCAGGAGCAAGGTGGCTTCATCCTGGGTAGAGATACTATGGAGGGTGAAATGGTAGCACATGAAGTCCTACACTCAATTGACTCAAGCAAATCCTCAAAGTTTGTCATAAAACTAGATATGATGAAAGCATACGATAAAGAAAGCTAGAAATTTCTCTTCAAAGTTTTAAAAAAATATGGCTTCACTGATTGTTGGTGTGAATGGATCAAAGCTTGTATCTCAGGGGCATGGTTCTCAGTGATAATCAATGGGGTCCCACTAGGATTCTTTTCCTCCATGCAAGGTATCCGTCAAGGTGATCCTTTATCCCGGGTACTTTTCATTCTTATGGCAGAAGCCTTCAGCAGACACATTAATGCCAAACATGCTCTTGGACAGTGGGAAGGAGCAAAAATAGGGGAATCCAATTTAGCGATCACCCATTCCTTATTTGCGGATGATACACTACTATTTGGGGCTTCTAATACTAAGGAAGAAAAAAACATCAAACAAGTTTTGGACTTGTATACCAAGGTATCTGGACAAAAAATTAGTGCTCAAAAATCCAAAATATACTTCTTCAACACTAATTTGATTATCTCAAATAGAATAGAAAATCTCTTGGGATTCACAATTGACTTCCTCCCATCTGTATACCTCGACATCCCCTTTTTCATGGGTGCAAATAAAATCTCATATTGGAAGCCTATCATTGATAGAATCAAGTCATGAATTGTGGCATAGAAAGTGAGATGGCTTTCCCTAGAAGGGAAAATTCTTCTTATCAAAATAGTGTTGGCTGCCATTCCAAATTACTATCTCTCAGTCCTAAAGGCACCGTCATCAGTGATTCAAAAAATTCAAAACCTTCTTCAAAAATTCCTTTGGAAAGGAAATATTAATAGTGAGAATAAGATCCCTCCAGTTTACCTACAAGATATGGCCTAGATAAAATCCTTGGGAGGGGCAGGTACCCACAATTTGATGAACCGCAATAAAGCCTTTGGGGGAAAATTAGTTTGGGAAATGTAAATTAAACCAAACAACAAGTGGTGCCAAATTATGCGGAAAAAATATTTAGATAACCCTTGTCCTTCTAGAATATTCACTATTAGGGACCCCCCAAAGGGTTCAGTCATATGAAATTTCATGATGGCTTTGAAAGATATTGTTACTAAATACATTACCTGGGAAGTGAATTTTGAGAACAAAGTTAAATTTTGGAGAGACTCATGGAATGGCTCACCCCCCTTACTTCAGCCAGGATCACAAGATGATTGGTGGAAGTAGTATAAGCACATTGGGGAGTTTATTTTCTTGATTACATCTTAGCAGTATGCCTTTTCTCAAACAAGTCAATATGCAAAGATCTGAAGGAGTTACCGATATCTACACCAGAGAGAGAGAGACTAAAACTTATCCTCCCAGATAAATTGGTCTACCTGACTAAAGAAGAAGATAGAATATTGTGGGCCCCAACTAAGGAATGATTTTTCAACATCAAAGACGGATATAAGATTATCCAACAGCAGAAAGCCACCTTAGTTCCCTATCGTTCCTTTTCATTCTGCTGAAACCAAGTGATACTCCCAAAGGCCGGATGCTTTGCTTGAATAGCTCTAAGAAAAAGAGCTCTGACTAGTGATCGAATAACACAATTCAACATATCCCAGCTATTCAAATGTCTACTTTGTGATCTTGAATTTGAGGATGTAGACCATCTCTTCCTAAGGTGTTCTTTTGCACAAAAATGTTGGATGTTCATACTTGAAAAACTACACTATCATACACCACTCCCCAACACTCTTTGGGATCCTTTTCAAGCTTGGCCAAAATTGTATTCACAATCCCTTTTCATAAGTTTGTGGAAATGTATCCCAGTATTAGTTGTTTGGGCACTATGGTGGGAGAGAAATAAGAGAATTTTTCAGCAAAACCCCTCCCCAATTGACTTAGTTCTGTCCAACTTGGAAAAATCCATATCCGAAGTAGTGAATGCAAGTCATAATAGTGTCAAATGCAACCCAGTACTTACTAGTTGGGATAGCTTCATCATTCGAGAATGGAAGAGTATTCAAGTGCCCATTGGTTGGAGGCATCATGACCAGAATAAACAAGCAATATGTCAAGAATCTATACATTGGCTGCCCCCCAAGCCAAAAGTTGTTAAAATCAACTTTGATGGTGCATCGAGAGGTAATCCAGGACAATCCGAGATAGGAATGTGCATTAGAGACCACAATAGAGACGTATTGGAAATAAAGTCATCCCCAATACCAGCAGGGACAAATAATATAGCAAAAGCTTATGCCCTCTTCTCAGCTCTCACATTGGCAAAAAAAGGAGGCTATGACAACATATAGGTTGAAGGTGACTTTATGGTCATCATCAACGCATGTATCAAATGGGAGATACATAATTGGCGACTAAAGTATATCCTTTACAATATATGGTCTCTACTTGATACATTCTCAGAAATTTGCATCTCCCATACCCTACGAGAAGGAAATGTTGTAGCTGACTACCTCTCCAACCTAGGATATGACAGGCTCATGCTCAAAGACTTAAACCCATGGGACTACATTTCTCATAACAGTGAATTACAAATATTGGTCTCACATGAGAATTATTCTAATATAGAATGACTTTGGTATGATGCCGAATTTGGGAGAGCTGGGGACAAGACAATGATGCCCCACTCAACCTTCGATGAGATAGTATAGCTACGAATAATTCAGCAAGGCACACAGTTTCTTAAAGATTTTTTTCAAATTAACACCATATGAAACAACTTGCAAGGAGTGATGGGTTCCCATCATGTCAAATGACTTAATAAAGATCAAATCAATGTCAAAATTGGAGTGTAAGGAACAGGATAATGACATCCCAAACAACCCTCGGTGATGATCAACATATATGGAACCTTCAGCAGAGATCATAATTTATAAAGATTACTATCATTTCACAATATGCGTCACAATGTGAAAGGAGATTCGAGCACACAAAATATCACATGGCTTAGTGAAATTTGAATTTCTCTGCACAAATGAAAGGCAATTTGACAGAGCTCACATGCCTCCCATCGGTACTTTGGCCACACGGTGCCCTCAAAATGGTTTTATGAAACCTCATGGAAAACTTGCGAGCTTCAAATTAAATGATACAGGGTACGAAAGAACAAATGCTGGGATTTAAACAAGATCATGAATTATGGTGGGGATCATGTATGTGCAACACATCTTGTCCTCTTCATCGCATTTTGTGGGTATTTAACTTATGAGAGACAATAGAGTAGACACCATTTCCAAGTGACAGAACAGTATAGACCCTAAACTATTTTATGGCATCAATTCCAGGAGATATCCTGAGATGTGAGGCTTGTGACCATATCCATGAATAAATGCTTCCAAGGAATTACCAAATCTCTCTACTTCCTGATGAAATAGAGGCCCAGCTCCTAGCTCGGGTGGAAGATTTTCAACTAGATGCAATGTTTATCTGCCATACACCCGTGATTTGCAAAGCCATACGACGAGTTATTGTTTAGCACATTATCACCCCAAGTATGAAACAGGTCATGTTTCCATCCCAAGCGGTCCCTATATTTCTCTCAAATGCAATGGACATGTTTCAACCCACAGATGTACTGCTGCTAATCGCCCACAAGGTAATACGTCTATGTTTCATTAGAGATAATAGGTTAACACTAGAAATTCATACATACAACCTCTGGTTGGACGTGCTCTAGTTGGGAGTTTATTTTATCATCATCAATTTCTTACAAAGCATGAATTTATGTTAACATATGTCAATATTCAAAAGACACTAGAGCAGCAAAACTTTTGGTTTGTGATGAATAGTTTGCAAGGCGTGGTTAGGGCTTTTGGGAAGGAGCAAGAGTCATCCATCAAATGCACAGTGTCAGCTATGCTGGACATCATAGTATCCCCTAAAATTTTGCTACGGTCTCTCAATTAGGCGATGGCACAATCACCATCCACAGGGAATTCTGTCCACCCACCCAGCGTCCCAAATCTTATTTTGTCTACCTATTTGGGGGTACATTAAAATGAAGGCTACGTTATACAGGGGAAATTGCATAGGCAGAATGCTGCTAATGGTTTGGATGGGTGGATCACTGAAATCCACTTAGCACCTCCAGCTGGATGGGGTAATGCATGGAAAAGTCAAGGATAGATGTGTTGCTAGGGCTGTTTAGCAAGGTATGAAATTTTTTGAAGTATACTCATTTGGGATTTTGGGTATGTGTCACATTTTGAATTTTGTAAGCCCATTTCCCTTCCAAATTTTTAATAGCCTTAGGTGATACTACATATTGTAATAGGTGATGATGCTAGGTTTTCTTATTGTATTCTTTCCCAGCTAAACCTTCAAATCAGATTTATATATAATAATATATTTAGTGGGTAGTCCACTTTTGATTTTGAAAAAAAAAAAAAAAACTTTTACAAGTTCAATTATGAAAACAAAAGAAAATGATCAAAGAGCTACCAAAACTATACAAATTCCTACACCAAACAATACCACAATAGATAACGACAATAGTATGGAAAGAATAAAATATTACTCCATAAATTAAAATTTTAATATGTAATAATAATACAAATGAACATGAATCTTCAAAGATAAGGAAACACGTTAATATAAATCTAATACAAACATATTTCAAAGAAATTTAGGATACTCCCCAACATGAATGCTATATTTGTACAAGATTGCAATTTTCTCATAACATAAAACCACTTACTAAACAAAACCAAGAAATCTAAAATAATTTTACAGGCCTAAGACTTAAAAATTACATTGTAAATATATACATACATTGTAAACAAATGTTACAAAATGGAAAGGTTCCAATCTTTGATACACCACAATCCATAAGATGAAATAACACAATTCAACTATTGTCATCTATATCAAAACTTGAGGAACGACTTATATCACCACAACTTTGTTTTGTGCAAATTAGGCAATGAGGGCATAAAAGGTCTTAAATTGGATTAATATGTTGTATCATTAATGTGCCTACACAAATAAATATTATACAAACATTGCTTCCATGCTTAATAAATGAGACAATAACAATTTCAATTGCATTAAAGAGAAAACTACAATATAAAAATCCATATCAGATTGGAATTGTTCATCCAAAAATAATAATGAAAGCATTAAAATTTTTGTGCAAAAGATAATTATACAAACAAGAAAAAAATTCAATAGATAAAACTTGGAAAATAGCTTTTCAAAAACAAACAAACACAAATTCTAAATTAGACAGTGAATATGACGACACTGATTCAAGTTATGAAGAAATGGGTGATTCTAATGATCTACAAAATATATTGACACACTTGTACACGGTTTTTTAGAATCTTGAACTATATATGACTTGCATGATAAAATAATTGAAATAGAACCAGTAGAAGGAAAACAACCACTTGGAATTTTGAAGGATACATATGCCAAAGAAATGAACTTTCCAATTCTTTTTTTTTGGTGACCCACGAGATATAGACATAGAAAAAAAATTGAAGTATCAAAAAATTGTACAATGGGATATTTTACACTCGAGTGGTGATTTTTCAAGTCATACAACTAACTTTTTCTTTAAAGTAGTGGGTATCATTATAGAAAAATAATTTTAAGTATATTAATAAGAACTAGAAATGGTTACTTTAAAGGACACATGCTACTCGTAAAAGAGGTTAAATACAAACCAAATCCAGAAAAAAATTTAAAATCTGAAATTGGATACATAGATTTTAAGCATATTTGTATCTCTCCAGATTCTCTATAGAAAACAAAGAAAAATGAATTGGCAATGATAAGACAACTAGGTCCTCCAATGTTCTTCTTGACCTTATCAAGTGCAAAGAATGTATGGCCACCATTATTATCAACATCATTTGTGTTGTTTAAAAGCGACAGGAAAAGAAAAACTCAAAAGAAGAACATGAGCTTCATATTGACTCACTCATTCGTAAACATCCAGTCACTTGTACTCGTTATTATAGACATAAAATCAATTGCCTCAAGAAAGTATTTCTTCATGATGACACAATTATAGGACATATTAATGATCTTTTCTTCATCACAAAATTCCAAAATAGAGGTAATCAACATGATCATGCTTTAATATGGGTTCAAGATGTACCTATATATAGAAAATCCAAAAATATAGAAATTGAACAATTCATTCACATGTACATTACATGAAACATACAACAACTAGATGAAAGGCTTCACTAGTTGCATCGACACTAACACAAGAAGTTTTAGAAAAACCAAAAAAATACATTACAGGTATAATTTTCCATGTATGAAAGTATAATTAATAATTCTATTAAAATATCTAAAATTACACAACGCGAAAACTATGATGAATCGATTACTTTTCAAAACTTCTTAGCTCAAATTAATATGAACGAAAATGACAACTTAAAAGAAATACAATCAACAATAAAAAAAACAACAGTTTTCCTAAAAAGAAAACCATCACATATTTGAAATAATAGTTTTGGAAAAAAAAACCTGCATTGCGGGAAGAAAATAGTGACACGCAATTGGTACTAAATGTATATGTTGTTGCAGCATATTGTTCATCATACATGACAAAAATTGACAAATCTATGACAACTGCATTCAAAAAAATATGAAGAAACCATGAAACATCCAAAATTGATGCTATACAAATAGTTCATACTCTTGGCAATACTATGCTCAACCTACAACAAATGCCTAGTCAACTTGCAGTACATATAATACTATCTCTACCTTTAAGTTCAAGATCAAGAACATGTGTTTTCATCAACACATATGCATAAGAAGAACACACATTTATTCTCAAGTCTAACTCACTCTTAAAAATGGAACTTGATGATTCAAATCAAATAATGTGTAAATCAATTATACATCATTACATTAATTGTCCACACAAAATAAAACCAATTTGTTTGGCTCAATTTCCAAAAGACTACAAAATTATTAGAGGAAAACCATTCAAGTGAAAAAAGTCTAGTATAATTAGATTTGTTAAATATAACAAGAACATTGATTATAAAAACTTTTACAAAGAAAAACTATTGTTGTATGTTCCATTTGTAAACAATGAAAATAAAATCATAGAGGGGTTTAAAATAATTCAAGACACATACAATAATTGCTAGAATAAAATTAAAGAAAATGAAGCTAAATATACATACAATTTCAATTCAATGTGGGGAGATTTAGATCACGCATTTGAAAAGCTTGGAAAAACTCAAATTATAAATGAAGAAAAAAATTACAATAAAAAGATTACTAACAATAACGTTGAAACATACGATCTCATTTTAGATTTGCAACATTTACAAAATAAGAAAACTCAGTTTGATATTGATTTTCAAATTGTAGAAAACCCAAATATCCTTGACAATGTACAATATAATAAACTGAGACAATAATTAAATGAAGAACAACAATAAATTATAAAAGATATTGCAATAACAAAATAATGAAAAAACCCATTATACCTCTTTATAACTGGCACTGTAGGGATTGGAAAAAGTTCGCATCAAAAGAAATCTTTCAAATGTTTTTGATAGATAAAAGCAGCAAGAGGGTGCTGGCCTGTGGAACAGGAGACTAGAAGCACATTAACAGTAGGTTAATGGCACTAGTCAGAGTATACAGCAGATATGACTGTTATCACAGGATTTTAAAATTTTACCTCTATCAAAAATGAAAGTATCAGAACTGCTTAGAAAGATAAAACCAAAGTATCTAAAATCAACATCAACATCAAAAATAATGTTACGAAGCCACGCAGGGCTTATCCACATACTACTTCTAAACTTAACAAAACCCCTCAAAGCAAAATAGGGGAACCGAAGGACCAGTCTGTCAAAAAAATACCGCACCATGGACCAAAGAGCTAATGCTTCCCTCCCAGCTGCTTTGATAGCAAGGATCTCACCCACTCCTCCTGGAGAAACAGAAAAAGGTCTCTGTTATCAGCATTTGCTTCCAGCTTTCCGTCACACAGCTTCTCCTGCACATTGCAAAGGGTTAACGCTGAGGTGTGCATCACTTTCAAGGCAAATTTGTTGGTCCTCCTGTAGAGGTCCATCAGATCCTGCATTCCTTTTTTAATCTCCCCTATCTCCATGTCAATCTTTACAAACTTTCTCTTAAGGGTGCCAGCAAGATTAATTTTCTCCTCCAAAATAGGGGAGAGGGGTTTAACCTGGGGGTCACATTTGGGACTTTGGGGAGGGGTGAGGCTCATAACTCTCTTAGGGTTGGTCAAGGGTTTCTTATTAGTCGAGCTCATGTAGCCTTCTGAAGAGCTCTTTCTAGAATCAATGGAATGGGAGGCATTTTCAGTTGGGGATAGCTCTCTGGAGGCCGTCTCCATCATTTTGAGTTTACATTTCTCCTTAGCAATTCGGTTAGACCGCCTCCGTCCAGTCCCGCTTAAATCCACTTCAAGATTAACTAGGGTTTCAGTTATTTTCTATTTTTTAGGCTTACATTCTGTCTCGGGAGTGGTATCCGCCTCTTTCCCCTCTAAATAGCCCACAGAGTCTGAAACATACGAGTCCACCAAATCCTCCTGCATGTGGGTGGGAAGCTTAATTATTTTTTTCCAGGCTTTTTTCTCAGACAACTCAGGACCTTGGGTGATCTGGATGGACTTAGAGGAGGAGTTGGAGGTCTTGTCTATTTTACCAGCAGCCGTATCCTGGGACAGCATCTGAATGATCAGAGGGGGTTGGGGGCTGGGCATATAGCTTTATGAAACTGGTAAAGATAGAGTAAGAGGCCTTGGTGTAGGATAACTCTATCCAGGTTGCTCTTAATATCACTAATATTGCTTTCAATAGAATGTAGCAGATAAAAAGGAATGGAGATTAAGTCTTTATTCCTAATGTGATTCAGGAATGGAAGGTGATAATTGTAGAAGACTGTGAACTTACCTTCAAGAGTGAAGTATTTCATTATGATGAGGCAGATTTTAGGCCAAAAGTCTGGCAATTCTTCTTTGTTGAAACCCCCCTATTTCTTCACCGCCAGCTCACCATCTTTGAAGAATTGTTTAAGGCCTGTAGGGTCCGCAGTCCAGCTTGTTTCCTTGTACTTTCTCCTAGCCATCGGAAGCCCAGTAGCCTTGGCAATGACCTCCTCGTTGATCTGAAAATGAATTCCTCCCACCGAAACATTTCTGTTATTCCATGACGAAACAAACTGTTTGGATAATCTTTCGTCATGGCCGCCCTTCATACGTTCCATGAATCCCCTGATTCCAGACTCCTTGCAGTAGTGGGTAACCAGCGGGTCCAAGGAAAAAACATCATCTATGTAGTCTGGTTCGATACGGAGCACATTACCCCCCATATCCTCGGTCTGCTCAGCACTCGTCGGAATATTTTTGAGGAGGCTACTTTCGTTGCATGCCATAAAAAAATTCTCTTTTCTGCAAATCCTTCTCAAAAATGGTTTATAGCCATCCTGTCTATTTTGGGGATTTTTGAAATTCGCCACTGTGCTGACAGATCTATCGTATCTTTGGGTAACATAAATAGTAATAATAACATTACTATCAAAAATTGCCAAAAATGCCTTTTTCCCCTGACATCGATCACTCCACACGAACAAAAAGCACTTATTGAATTTTATGGGACCTTGAGTTTTGTCTTTCATAATTATATAGTTAACTCGAATACGCCAGCACGTGTTCGAGGGAGGACACATAATACAAATTCCAGCCTGGCACATTAAACACTGTCTTCATTTCTCCCATGATGAAATACTGAGTCATCAGGGGTAAATCTTTGACTAACCACCAGCTATTAAGCTTGGTTTGTCTTAGTCCCATTGCCACCAGAGAGTCAGCCACCGCGTTACCTTCTCTATAAGTATGATTTATGGTTTTCTATTGGAAGCTCTCCAGAAGCTCTCTGATCTCAGATATAATGGGACTAGTCTGCCACCCAACACTCGTGCCACTCTTAACTGCCCTGATTATCACTTTGGAGTCACCTTCAATTTCCAGCTGATTAACGTTCATCTTTTTTGCAAATTTAATCCCCCAAAGCAAAGCAGACCCTTCCACCTGTGTGACAGTACAGTTAATGGCAGGTCCAGCATAAGCCAGGAGGCAAGTGCCAAGGTGGTCTCTCATCACTCCTCCCCCACCTTGCCCAAGGTTGTTAACAGTACCATCGAAGTTCAATTGTATCCAGCCACGAGGGGGGGCATTTTAAGTGGTGGCTTTCCTGATGTTCCTTTTAGTGTTGTCAAATTTGGAGAATCCACTCATGAGGTTCCAGCGATTTGCTAACAACTTTTCCCAGGCAGCAGGAGGGCTAGAGGGGAGCTTTCACTTCACCATTCTGACATTTTCACTGAGGAGCTTAGTCCCGATATGGAGGCAGACATCCGACTGGTTACCTGTCTCCCTGAAGATCCTGTTATTCCTTTCCTTCCAGATAGTCCAGCATATGTGCGGGGGAAGCATACGCAAGAGTATTTGGAGAAGTGGGTGGTGAGAGGGGGATGTCCAATCAGCGAATTGTTGTATCTTGTAACCAAGGACCCATGAGATACCCAGTCTGTCATATATTCCCCTCCAAATACTAGTAGCATAGTCACAGTGGATGAAGAGGTGGTTAACAGTCTCTTCCGCCTTTTCACAAAGGATGCATCTGTTGGCCAATGAGAACCCTCTTTTGGTGAGGTTATCCTGGGTTAGGATCTTGCCATGCATAAGGGTCCACCAGAAGAAGTTAAATTTAGGCGTGAGTTGGGGGATCCACACCTTCTTCCAATCACCCTGGTTGCACTCTTCCTTAATAAGAAGATTATAGGCAGATCTGACAGTGAAGGACCCAGATTGTGTGGGGGTCCAGATGATAGAATCTTCATTCTCAGAAATTTTGAAGCAATTCAGTATGTCCATAAGCTCTCTGGCTGAGTGTTGAAGATCCGGTCTGTCCCTTAATTGGTTAGGTATATCTATCCAAGTATAACCATTGGTATAGTTGGAATCTCTAGGACCCAAGGCCGGTCGAAGGAGATCCATAATTGGTTTGAATTTAATACTCAACTGAGGTTGGTTCATGGTCCAATGGTCATTCCAGAATCTAATGGATCTCCCATTTCCAATTTGCCACATAGCGCCTTTTGTAAGGAGGGCCTTACACTTACATATATTTGTCCAGAGTTTGGATCCACTAGGGAGGTCGTTGTTGTGAAACCTACTTCTATAGGGATGGCCATGCAGGTATTTGGTTTCCATGATTCTGCACCACTCCGCTTTTCCTTCAATGAGCTTCCAGGCCACCTTAGTAATAAGGGCCTTGTTCATCATACCGACTTTCCTGAGGCTAAGACCACCCATCCTTTTTGGGAGACAGACAGTGTCCCAATTGACAAGTGAAATCCTCTATTTTTCCTCCGTCCCTGCCCACAAAAAGGTCCTCTAAATTTTCTCTAGTTTTTTGGCCATATTGCTTCTGATTTTGAAAATGGATAGGAAGTAGACCGGGATCCCTTGGAGGGTAGCAGAAACCAATTGTAGTTTTCCAGCATTGCTAAGTAACTTTCCTTTCCACCCAGCAAGTTTCCTTTGGGTTCTTTCCAGAATGGAATTCCAAAATTCTAGGGAAACATCCTTGACAGTGAGGGGAAGGCCTAAATAAGTTGAAGGAAGCGAGGCTATCAAACATCCCAAGATTTTTAGCACCTTATTTTTCACATCCACTGGAGTATTAAAAAAGAATAATCGGCTTTTTTGATAGTTAATACATTGGCCCGAGGCCCAAGCATAACGATCCAAAGTTTGTTTCCATTGCCTAGCCTTGATGACGGACGAGTACCCGAAGAGGAAAGTGTCATCCAAAAACTATTCCAAAACCACCTGAGGGTGAGTGGAAGCCGGTTTGAATCCCTGTATCTTCCTCGTAGTAATTAGCATACTCATAGTCCTGCTTAGCACATCAGCTACCATGATAAATAGGTAGGGAGAGAGAGGGTCTCCCTGTCTGAGACCTTTCTCAAGGATGAAGTATCTACCCGGGGAACCATTGGTTAGGATAGAAAAACTAACTGTTTGAGTACATTCTTTTATGATTTGGATGACCTTTTCATTAAAGCCCAATTTATCCAGGATTTTATGAAGAAAGGACCAATTAACTTTATCATAAGCTTTAGATATATCAAGCTTAAAGGCCATACCTGGGGCTCTGCATTTGTCCATCGAGTGGATAATCTCGTGAGTGGTAATGGCCGCATCTAGAATCTGTCTACCAGGAACAAAACCCTTCTGGGTGTTGCTGATAATTTTATCTAGGAGAGGCTTAATTCTGCCAATCAGGATCTTTGTGAGGATCTTGTAGAAAGTATTACAGAGGCTAATGGGTCTGAAATCCTTCATAGCAGTAGGGTTGTCAATCTTAGGAACAAGCACAATGTAGGTTTGATTATGCTGTCTAAGCAGCCGACCCGTCCTAAAAAAGTCTCTTGCAGCTCTGATAACATCACTTCCCACAATCTCCCAGTACTCTTGAAAGAAAGCAGGGGGAAATCCGTCTGGTCTGGGGGCTTTGTAACCTCCCAAATCAAAAACCGCCTTCTTAACTTCCTCATCAGCAACCCTCTTCATGAGCATATCATTGTCCACAAGGGTGACAGCGCATTGGATTTGATCCAGAAGAAGGTTTTGGATGTGATCCGGGCAAGCAGGACCCCTTTCAGAATATAGATCCCTAAAGTAATGAACCGCAACCTGGTTAATTTCCTCCTTTTCCTTCACTACATTCCCCCTCTCATCTAGGAGCGAGGAGATGGTATTTCTCTTTTTGTGAATGCAAGCAGACCTGTGAAAAAAATTTGTGTTCCTATCTCCCTCAGTAAGCCATTGAATTCTGGATCTCTGCTTCCAGTAGATTTCCTCCCTTTTCAGAGTTTCCTGCCACCTTAGTCTCGTCCTCTCCTCCTCCTCTTGTATCTTAGGTGAGAAGCACCCAGAAGCCAACTGAGCCTGGAGGGAAACCAAAGAATATGAGAGATCAATTTTCTCCTTACGCCAATCTCCAAAGTTATGTTTTCTCCATCCTTTGACTTCCCTCCTGATAATTTCTAGTTTCTGAGCTATCCTAAACATGGCGGTGCCTCTGATTTTAGTCCTCCACCAGAATTTAACCTGATCCCTAAAGGAGGGATGAGAGCACCACATTATTTCAAATCTGAAGGGTGACGGGTTAACTTTAGGAGAGTCCGACCAACAGAGTAAAATGGGGTTGTGGTCAGAGGTAGTTCTAGGGAGAGCCGATAAGGTGGAGTTCAGGCAGAGATTCTAGGAAGGATTGGCAAGGAACCTATCGAGTCTTACCTGGATAAGATGAGAACCTTTTCTGTTGTTGGACCAGGTGAAAGGTTCACCCTTCAAAGTAAGGTCAAGGAGGCCAGTGGAAGAGATAAAATCTGCATTTATAATTTAAATCCTAATTCTAATCCATTGAAGCCAAAAGGACTAGTTATGGCCTAAATAGGGAAAGTATCTTTAAATGTAGGGGGACAACAATACATTCTACATTGCTAATTCCCTTTAATAAATCCACATTCACCTCACCTAGGAATGGCACAGTAGATTCATTGAAAAGGCATTATGCACAACTACAAGTATTTCTTATAGATGAGGTTTCTCTAATTGGAAGTTGATTCCTATATTTAATTGACAAAAGAATGAGACCAATCAAACATTTCCCAATAATGTATTTTGGAGGTATTGACATCATCTTTTATGGATACTTCTATCATGTACAACCAATAAAAGATAGCCTCATTTTTTAATATCCTATTATCAACCATGAACAATTACCATACAATTTTTGGATACATATGATAACGTGTTATCAATTGAAAACTATAATGTGACAAAACATATTTTCTTCATCTCTATACTAAATAAAATATGAACCAATTCACAATCTAATTATGAAATAGACTATCTTAACAAAAATTGTTTTAGACCACCTCCATTTGATCTAACGTTCCCATATCTTTTCCATAGAAACAAGTTAGTAGATTTAGACAATCAAAGAATGTTATCCATTGTTCTTGGTGAGCCAATTATCATTAATGAAATTGACTAAATAGATTAGAACTATGACAATATAACAGAATATCCAAAAAAAACCTACCCCAACAAATAATAAAAAAAACCAATATGTTAGTTTATTTGTATGCAGGAAATTATAACATGAAAGATGGATTAGTAAATGGTGCTGATGGAATTTTCAAAATGTACACTATTTAAAATGAGGCATACATAATTTGGATTGAATTCAAAGACAAAAATATCAGCCAAATTTAATCAAAAAAATTTGAAAACTTATATACACAATAAATTTCTAAACAATCGGTATCTATTCTACGAATAACAAAACTGCATCACCATGTTTTGGGCTAAAAATGAAGGGGAATACCTAGGATGATTACCTTGAGACCAACTAGGCCATTCCCTCTCCTCAGTTATATCAACCCCCAAATACAGGGAATGGTGATAGACAGGATAGCGCATTCTGTTGTTATATGGTGGAACAAGGGAAAAACATCGGATGGCGTGACTTGAATGTCAAAACTGCCAAATTGGGATTAGCAGAGAAATTATTAACCCCAAGGTCATTGAAGGTGAGGGAAGCTGGATTAAGCTGGAGGAGCTTATCATCCCGTCAACGGTGGTGCTTAGTGAGAAAACCAGGGAATTTGAGATGGAATTGCTCAATAACACTAGGAATAGCATGTTAGATAGCTACAGGACAACTAAATGGCTATTCCATGAAGTGGAGGATCTCAAAAAAAGGGTTAAAGCCAAAGACAAGGCTAAAGTGGATATTATTTCAGATGAATAGATAAATCTGAGTACCAGAGTCCAAAAAATGGAGGACAAAATGATTAGGGTCGAAGCTACCCTAAAAAACATAGCGGAACAAAGCTATAATATCCTCAAAGCATTTAAAGAACACACTAAGACTATCATCGATAAGATGGAGGAAAAATTAGATAGGATGGATACGACCAACATGGAAGTGGAGAAAGAACAGAACATTGATCAGGGTCCTGAGATGAGAACTAGAGCCAGCACTAATAAGATAAAGGATAATGACATGGTGATTGATCTCCAGAAGATCAAGGGTTCAGCTGCTAATATGGAGTTGTTTGAGGCCAAGGAAGCCATCCTAATGTTGGACTTATCTTGAGGGCCCTTGGTATTTTTTGTTGTCCCTATGTTATTTACTTTTTTAGAAGCTTTGTTTGTTTTTTTACTCTGGCCTTTGTTGGCCTGTTCTGTCTTTAGTCTCTATTTTGTTTAAGACTGGGTGTATTGTTATTTTTTTAACTCTTCTCAGGTTTTAGGAACTCTGTAAAACCTATTTTACTTAATCAAAAACAAAAGTGTGTCACAAAAAAACCCATCACATGTCAAGGTTCACAAATAATTCCCCATACAACTAGTGTGTGCATGAACAATTCATAGATCACAAGGCCTTACATTGGATGGAGTTGCATTTGATCCATTAGGATTTAACTCACATGGATTAGTATATACAATGCTATCTCATGTTTGAGGTATGCAATCACTATTCTTGATAAATCCACTTACAAAAACAAAATTTTAAAGTCAAGGATAAAATAATAAATGAGATGCATCGGTTAACAACAGATGCAAAATGGAAACTAGCATATTCCAATCCTGAGGGTGATACAAACTATTTGATAACAATTCTATCACTAAATAGAAGAAGCCTTACATCACATATGGATGATATTCAAAATGACTATGATATCTTACACGCAGACATAATATGTCTACTAGAAACACATACATTGAACATACCTTATCATGAAAAAAATGTTTGAATCTATTTCTATGCATCATACTCATGGACTTAGGACATCATTTAAAAAACATATACTCATTACAGATTCAAAAAAATACATTTCAAATAATGTTGAAATATTGCAATCAAAATTAACCCTTCATACTTTCAAACTAATAATACTTAACTTGTATTCACCACCAAATACAAAAATCTTCTCAATTATTGATAACATAGAACAAGCATTACCCACTAGAATTTTCAACAATAATATAGTCATCATTGGTGATTTCAATATCAATATGGAACATAATAATACAAACATAATTAAACTAGATAGATATTTAAACAATAGAAATATACATTTCTTACTTAACAAAATACATCATTCACAAAGATCAACTATTAACCACGCTTGGTCCAATATTTACAAAACAAATTACACAATCTCAATGATAGACACATATTGGAGTGACCGCAATACTATTTCTCTAATTCTTCAATATTTACAGAAATAAAATAAACTAACAGTAAGAACATATATTCGCTTACTACTCTTTAGTATTTTATTATGGTTTATGTAAAGCTTCACCATTGCCATATGTTTGTTGTTCTTGTTTACTAGAAATGAAGACCAACAAAAGAATAAAAGCAGACAAGGATATTGTTCAATGTGGACAACTAAATGTGTAAGCATCACTTATAATCTCTTACAAAATTTTCTATAAATAAGATTTTCACTTTTTCATATCATAAATAATAAATACACCTTCACATTATATTTTAGCACCAAAAAAGAGATTGCTAGTGTAGTCTCAATTGAAGACCTCAATGCACACAAAGGTGGAAATAATTTTTAGGGTGATATTGTTCTTACATACAAAACTCACCTGAACAAAACAAAAAATGCAATTGAAGTCCTCTGTGCTGGCTTATCAGACAAAAAAGGATAGATGAGAGTAACCCTCAACCTCTCAGGAATTTTTGTTCACAAGTACGAACAAACCATTCTTCCTGGGTCAAGTATTAGAATAATAATTTTCCAAATTGCTTCAAAAACAAGCTATGATCATGGTGACTTTGAATGTATTTTGTTACTACATATTAGACATAAAAGATAGAGAAACTGAATATGATCATGCACATGCAGATAATAACTACCATTTTTTAAATATTATAAGTTATAGGTTTCATCAACACTATTTTTTTTCTTTCCACAACATATTTGATAAATAATACTCTTTGATTATAAAAGATATACATACATCCAAATCTCTTGCACAATTTTATTGTCATCGAAGAATGTGTCCGAGTAAAAGATTATCCTATGACACTATTCAAAAATATTGTGAAACAAAATAACATAAAAGGCTGGGATTCTCACACATCCAAATCAACTTACATTGGACCACTCACAAATAAAGAAATTGTAGATCACCTACATACACTGATGCATTCGACATATGAGGTAAGTTTTGTTCAAATATTTGTCTACATATCTCTCTAAGTCTTTGATGAAAAACTCTATAAATTTATTCTGAGTCTTTTATAATTATCAATTTCAATCTACATTTATGTTTGCTAATATTTATTCTATCTTGTCCTGAATTTTAATAAATTGTTTAATATTATATTTCTAGGTATATGGGGTTTTAAGAGTAGCAAACCCTTTCTCTATACCCTTTCAACCAACTTGTGCAAAATGCAATTACACCACTTTTAAAATGCATTTTAACAACATACAACAAAAGGAATGTTGAATGCACACTCCAAAATGACATGTTTAATCGGTTACTCCCACAACTTAAAAATATATCTTATAATGACTACATCAAACATAAGAAAAAGATAATCTTCATCGCTCATGGGCTCCAAGTGAAAGGCAATTATACATTGGACCAAAAAAATATAATAGTTGATTTGCATGAAGACAACATACTTCTTCTGGAATCTCCATCTCAAGTATATAAATTTATTTCTTTTTCTCATTTCAAAATTTTAATATCCATTACTATTACTATTCATAATTATTGTACTAATTTAACCTTTTTGGCAGGTTACTCAACAGTGATTGTAGGTTACTCAATAGTGATTTCAGGTTACTCAACAATAATTCAATCTTTTGATATGCCTCAATCTTCTCCTTGTCGGTTTTTTTTTTCAAAAACTGTTTGTGTTACTCTTTTGTTGGCATTGGGTTTCTGGTCCCTATAAAGCTAGTTTTTCGTATTAGTCAAAACAATACACTATGTCTGCTCGAAGTTTGGAATATCTTGATATGTTTCTTGTGCTACAATACAACTCAGGTGACCACACATGAATAAAATGTTTATTTTGAATTCTTTGTTTGATTTCTTATTGAATGCCTTGATGCGTCTCTGCTGTTGGTTATTCTAACCGGACTGCACCTGTATAGAAAGTATCTAAGACATCTCTTCACCGTCTACTTAGCTGACAATCAATGTATATTTGACTGTCCTTGTTTCTTCTTAACTGAATTAGAAATATTGTAGGTCACATCAATAACCACCACCATTTACTTAGGCAAGGACTACTCATACCCACCTTTGAAACATCTTATTCTTCATCAGCATTTCCATTGCCTATAATGCGAGACCCACCCGATATGGCTATTTCGTTGAAGCTCTTTTATGGTTGCAAAAAAAATC
Organism: Thuja plicata; assembly: GCA_018584345.1. Classification (NCBI taxonomy): domain Eukaryota; kingdom Viridiplantae; phylum Streptophyta; class Pinopsida; order Cupressales; family Cupressaceae; genus Thuja; species Thuja plicata. The sequence continues at coordinate 148,965 of MU227128.1, forward strand.
TGTTCTAATGGTTCAGATGTTGAATCCGAATAACACAACATGATCTCTTCTCCAACAGTTCTCAGTGTCTACAAGGATAATCAATTGAAATGACTATAACTTTGTAACAACATTCACCCTAATAGTTTATCCAATGTGTCCAGTATGAGCGTACTCTTCATTTCAGCTGTGTATAATACTGCCCTTCCTGTCATAGACTTGGCATGACTGATTTGTTACTACTATGACAGCTCTAATGACTCCTTTTGTAGTTTTCATAATGTCAATCGAGTATGCACAAGTTTTTACAGGTGTCTTTCTACACAATTGTCATATCTCATGAGGATTGCATTATAACTGGCCCCTGAATGATTATCATTGTAATGTCCCCTATTCGATCTTTACTTAGATGGCCCTACAATTCAAAAATGTTTTAATTTAATACGATGCCCAAGCTCAATATGTGCGTGCATATTGTCCCCATCAGTACCCACCCTCCTCTTAAGTTTAAGTACTTCTAATCCACAGAAGTTCTGCATCCACATTCAGAAAAAAGACTTAATAACTTGAAGAAGAAAAAAAAAACTCATAATTTTTTTCATAATCCAAAACAAATGCTCATAATCCATGAAGCCAATGTTTTGAGATTGCAACATATCAATGCCCAAATTGGGCACCTCGCCCGCTTGTGCAATCCTAACCTTATCAAATTGCTTACTGCATTGCCCGCTCACAATTGTGTTTCCCATACCAACTACTCGGACAGACCTACTCATACTGTCTACTACTTCTGCAGACACATGGAACGGCATTTTTTTCCACTGTAACAAAACTTATTTTATTTGGGCCAGATCCTGAATACATTCAAATTTTGTTAAAAAATGAATACTCATACCAGTTATATAAATCTAAAATAGACCACATTTGAGCATCCTTTCTCTGCATGCTTACTTCAGCTATTATCTATGATTTCTGGACATTAACGTCATTCTGACAAGCACCCGACTCAAAATAGATTGAACATATTGCAATGCCTGTACTGATGTTTTTTATTAAACAAGTTATCTACATCGTTATGAGAAATTACAAATGTACTGGTCTCTTATTAGAAATGATGTTAACAATTGCATATTGTTAAATTCCTAAATATCGATTCACATATTTTCCCAATTTTTTTTTTATAACTAAGAACTGTAATGCACCACTCATCTCTTTTGACGGTACCGTTACTGATGAACACTCCACTTTTCACCACTACTGACACAACATAATAAACTTTTATTTTCAACAAATGTTACAAGGTTTACTGTATAAAACTGAAATAGAAAACTACAGACCATCAAAGCTCGAGACCTACATAAACATCATCTGACCAGACATAATTACAAATAATGAGTAACAATGAACTATGCTAGTACTATTACTTCTATTTGAAAGCATATATTCGATATTCGATTGTGTATAGCACTACATTACCAGTGCGAGGACTATTGACTGTCGAAATAACATTATGTGCTATAGGATAAAACTGAGGCTAATGAATACAACTATATAATTTTTTAATGATTGTTGTTTAGGTAATGTGGCAATGGCTAAAAGATTAAAGATTTGAAGCACTTTAATAATTTAAAAAAAAAACATAAGCTTTGAAATATCATATATAAAAGTGCAAAAGTGCTTACTAGGTTCCACGCATTCCTCAAATTTGATGGACTACCATATAAATTTGATGGACTATCATATATATAGTACCACATATAACTTAGAACACTATTATCATTATGATATCTTATAATGGCAAATACACGATAACGATAAGTACACACCATTACGTAGTACTTGTTTATAACGGAAGGATAGAAAGAAACATCGTTTACTTAACAAGCTAAAGATGAGAGAACATGTTAAAGGATGCTACAAATGGAGTTGAAGTTCGTCAATTTGGCTGTGCAAGCAATGTTACAAGCTTTATCGCCCAACAACACGCCCATTGTTACCCCAGGTGCTGACACCACGGTAAAAATTTTAGGTTTATGTGGACAAGGACATACGTCGATCCACACATTCACAGAATACATTTCTCCTACAGTCAAATTCTACAATAAAACGTGCAAAGAGAATGGTGAATAAGGAGGACCTCAAAATTAAATTACTCCTTTATAGAAAATAAATAAACATACAGTTAAATTCAGATAGAAAAGATGGAAAAAATCACAAAAGAGAGTAGAGTTATTTAGTAATTACAAGGAAAAATAAACAAACATAAACAATTGAATCTTAATAGCAATATTAGAAAAAATAATACAATTCAATTATAGAAACTAAACACAAAAGAAAAATCCCTAACAAATATGAAATAAATCTAATTGAATTCAGATAGCAATATCACAAAAGAAAATATAAGTCTACTACAGAAAAGAAATAAACGTATACCGTAAAGAAGCAGGAACACCAATGCCAGGCTTTTCAGGAAGGCAGCCATTAATTTTTATCCGCTCAAAGCAATCACAAAAACTAAATATTGATGTGGGAAATTCTGAGGGGTGGATAGGGTTTATATAGAAGGGATGCAACGTTTGGCTCAATTAAAAACCCAAAGTAAACCAGGGGTTTCTCTTTTGGATTCTTTTCCTTTCCTACAACGTTCTACATGTGTCTCGAATCTTTTTACTATTTGCATAATTTCGATTTCTCGATTGAACAATTTTTTTGTGTTTTTATTCTAAAATATATTATATTATAATCTTTTATAAGGAACGTGACGGCTGCCTCGTCCTAAGGAACCCTAAATAAATTTTTATTGAGTATTTTAGGATTTTCAAGTTTCTTAGAGAATTTGTTGGTAGATTGAACTTAGAAAAGAAAACATGCTTCTTAGAAATTAATTCTATTTTAAATTTCTTTTTATTAATGTGATAGAGTTTTTCTTAAATGATCTTTTATTATTCTGTTCTTTATTTTTTTTTTGTATATTATTTGGATATAGTCTGTGAAAGCTATAACAATTTTTAGATAAAAAATTATTTTTATTTTCATGACTATCATTGTTATTATTATATCTAATATGTACAATTTCACTCTTGTCATTAATGGTTAATAGCCTCCAACAAGAATGCAGGATGATCCAAATATTATTGGCTATTTGATTTCGTAGTGATAATTCTCATATGTACTAAGTTATTAAATTAACGTATTATGTGCCTTGTACAACCCGAGTTAGCCTAGTGGTAGAGAACTTGTACTCTTCAAATAGAGGTCACAATTTTAAATCCCACAAGGGAGTAAGGCATGTACATGGTGGTCCCATATTGTTGTCACCACGTGTAGACCCAAAAACACATATATGTACTCACCAAAAATAATTGTTTTCTTTTGAATTGCGAGGATGTGGCACATGCCAAAAGTAATTATTTTCTTTTGAATTGTGAGAAGCTCTTTATAATATTATACTGTATTGTTGATAATGTATTTTGATAATTATAATATTATAAAATAACTTTTATATAATAGTATATAATAAACATAGTTACTTTATCACATATTAATTAAAATATTATAATATAGTAATC
>MU227128.1:175738-190984 GCA_018584345.1 Thuja plicata
TTAAAATGTCATGTTTGTTTACTATTTTTCATTCACATAGTTTAAATAGGGCTTTGTTAAAATTTTGTAAGGATCCCGATAGCAAAGTAGGGGAATAGGCTCTTCATTACATGGAAGTGATGCCCATCGATGAAACTGAGACCCAAATGTTTCTAGCATGACGGATACTTGGGGAAGCAAAGCAAGATAGCCAATCTTTAGCACTTCTACTTGTTAGGGGATTATGATCTTCTCTCTTTGAGGGAATCAGAGACCCAAAGGCTTGTGGATTTGGTGGAGTGAAACTATCTTGGTGATGAATATGCTTGATGTGTTTGGGTGAGGTGAAAAGGTAGAGAAGTATGCTCTTCTCTCTTTGAGAGAATCATAAAATCAAACCCTTGAATCCGAACCAAGTTGTGTCACCTTTAGAGGGCCTGCCAGAAGTTGAACCTCCAAGAATGACCCAAGTGAGTACACACCTATCGCCAGTGATTCCACCTCACTCTAATAAAGTCTTCTTTGTTGTAGTCTAAAGACTCCAAAGCCATGGTAACTTCTTTCTCATGATTTCGACTATCATCGTGAGAAAGCCTTGTTTGTCGTACTGAGCAGTGCCACTCCTAGCCTTGCTTGCAAGGGTGTATGACTTACAAGTGTTGGTGTGGCTATGAGGCCCCAGCTTTGTATCAGACGCACTTAAGGTTATTGTGAATGGAATCCTACTAAACACTCTCTTAGTTAGATGCCTACCCGGTTCACCTCTGAAAGGAGACATAATCTGTGCGCAAGGAGAGGGAAGAATCTCTCCCCTAGATTCTCGACATAGGTATGCACCTGGATGCTTGAAGTGGTATATGATGCTAGCCCCTGTTTAAAGGTAACCTTCAAACATATATACTTAGTCCTTGGAAACACCAAAAACACGGGTGCTCTTTCGAGGGTGACACTGCTGTGTGAGGTGCACACATACGCATAAGATAGCGGGGCACAGATTTTGTCTTCCCAACCAATTTTATTTGTAGGGATAATTGAGTGTTCTTGAGTCTTAAACTATCTGAATCATCATCAAATAAAGACTCCCATTACTCTGCCAAGTTGCTTTGTCCTTGGTAGAACTATTTACGACTATTATTTGTGTCACTACTGCTTGATTGAAACTTTGTGTCTATAAACAAGTGCTTGTCACCTTGAAACAGAGATTCCTAATTTGTATCATCATAAAACTGCCCTGAACCTAAATTTTTTGTCAAAGAACAGTTCCTGCTATGTCTCAAAATCTGGTTTTATCTTGAAAATTGAGTCCATTTACCAAAATTTGGTCTTTTCTCACAAGAACTTTCATAAACCTAGCACTTGCTCGTACGAGCTAGAATTTTCTCGTGTGAAGTTTAGCACTTTCTCGCATGGCAAGGCATTTCCTCACGTGAATCTATAGCCTGGCATCCAAAACAGTGACCTTTTTCCCGTTAACTGGTGAACTTTTTGCCTGATCTGCCTTTTGTTTGGGGTCTGATTGCTTATTTCCTCGTTGTTTGCAGTCTAAAACTAGCTGTTTCGAGTTGCAAACTGGCTGATTCTTACTCAAACTTGTCTTGTCTCTTTGTCTCCATCCTGTCTTTTTGTGTTTTTGTACCTTGCAACATGATAGTCATATCTCAGCTGTTCTAGACATACTTCTGATGATTTGTGCCTGGTGCATCTCACACCTTGGTTGTTCTAGCCTATTACCTCTTTTTTTTCGATACCTCTAGAGATAGAGTTCTGAGTCAGATCTTAAGTTTCCTCTCATATCAGCTTTGTCTATGTCTATTACGACTAGGAGTGGTAATATTTTTCCCATATGCGGTTCTGGAGTAGGTAGAAGTAAACCTTGCAATCAAGGAAAAGGTCATTCTGAACCTATTATTCAAGTTGATAATCAAGAGGGATCCTCACGTTCCTCTTCCCCATTCAGTATAGATCTGAGTCCGAATCCAAAACCAGTGCTTCAGGTGTGTTCTAATCCATTGTTTCAAAATCAGCATAATCCATTTCTCTCAAACCAACAAGGCTACAAGAAGTCATCTATTTGGGTTAATGCTATTAACGACCCCCGCTGCCTTAGTGATCCTTTCAAACATTTCAATCCTTTTGATTCATCGAAGAGAACATCGGCTACGAGTCCTCAACGCAATACTCACACTCATGTTGAAGGAGAGCACATGGAACAATCTCACGTTAACAACATGACATCTCCTTTTGATTACACACAAGGTCATGACCAATCCCAACATGAACAAGGTCATCAAGAAGAAGAGCATCACCAGGGTCAAGATCAGACTCAGAGCATTTATGAAATTCTTGGTAACAATGATGACCCAATAACTCAAAATTACATAGACGCAACAAATTCTAATAAAGCTCTCATCAAAATGATGGAAATAATCCTTGTGGAAGACAAAGAAAAATACTTCCTAGATTAGGCAAAACAAGGGGTCAAGTTACCCGCAAACTTCCAAGTGGAAACGCTTATCGCTAAAGAAGAGGAAACTGAAACCTCCAAATTGCATAAAATAATTCAAGACATGAAAGGTCAAATCAGTCAACTTATGAAGGACAAGGACAAACCTATGCAATAGTTCACAATGGAAAGTTTCCATTTGATAGGAGCATTATTATGCCACCTTTTCCCAAAGGTGTGGAGCATCCTAAATACGACAAGTATCTGGGTACCACGGATCCCAAAGATCATTTAAGAGAATTTGGTGCCTTATTGATGGAGTTTATACATGATCAAACATATTTGATGCATCTTTTTCCATGAAGTTTGGGTGGATCCGCCATGGAGTGGTTCTCGCGACTACCCACTGGTATCAAGACTTTTGATGCGATTGCCAATCTCTTTATACAACACTATTATTATAATATTCAACATCCCATCAACATATGGGACCTTTGCAACCTTAAGCAGAAGCAAGGGGAACCATTCTTGACATTTCTCCAAAGATGGAGACAACTTTGCACAAAGTACCCTCGCAAAATACCCGAGTCTGAGAAACTTGATATATTCTTGGATAATCTCACCCCTGATTTCGGGTATCAAGTCCAACTTCAAGGTCCCCTTAATTTTGATAGTATGATAAAATAGGCCATGAGAATAGAAGCATTCATGGTTAAAAAAGGCGAATTAACTTTGAATAAAGATAACAAGCAAGGTGCCTCATCGTCCAACAAAGATAAAGGGAAATTTTCCAACAAAAATAGGGATGTTGTGAATGATGGGGTGGTCGATAACATGACTTCAACTTCTCTAAAACCGGTCTTCAATCTCACCTCTGGTATACAAGTGACAAAATCTATTGAAAAGGCTGCAACCAATACTCAACGGCCTTCTAGATTTTCTGGCAACAAACCTTGGGCACCGTGACCCAAGCGTGAATTTACCTCTTTGGGAGAACCACTTGATGTGGTTTTCAAAACTTTGGTGCAAAATAAGATTGTTGCTCCTTTGGAGAAATGTCTATATGATCCGCAACCATGACCTCATTGGTGGAATGAGAATGCTTACTGTGACTACCACCAAAACAAAGGTCACAACACTGCTACATGTCTCCAATTGTGTCATAAAGTCCAAGATTTGATTGATAACAAGGTTATCATTGTGGAGAATCATAACAAGAATTTAGATCATCAAGCATTCAAAGATCCCTTTCCTCGTCACAAGAAAGGTGACTCCTCCAATGCTCAGAATAATAATGCCAAAGTTAATTATGCACATACCACTTACGATAATGTGATCAACATGATTGAACCAGTGGAAGTGGAATATTGCAATATGTTTACTAGGAAGGGAAGTGGGAATGCTTCTAAACCCAGAACCCCATTTTTCTTGAGAGGCCCTAGGTCTCGACTATCTGAATCTAAAACATCTCGAGATTGTGTGTACGTTGTTACTAGATCTTATGCTAGAATCTCTATCAAGGGTCCTAACCCTCCTGCTGCTACGTCCGTGCCAAAACAAACTGCGGATAAGATTGTTGTTGGCTCTACCAATAAGACCACAAAGGTGGTCCCTATGCCTCCTACTTCTGGTTATAGCATTCATGACCATCTTCAAAGGACCAATGCTTAGATAACTATTTTTGAGCTATTGAAGATCTCGCCTGCTCATAGGTAGATTTTGGACAAAGCTCTCACCGAAGCTAATGTCCCCAAAGATATCAATCTAGATTAGTTTCAATCCATGGTAGGTCACCTAACTTCACCATATTATTTGTCCTTCTCTGAAGAAGATGATCACTCAATTAGTCACCCACACAATGCTCCTCTGCACATAGAAGTCATGATCGTCAAACAGCTAGTCTGTCGCATCCTTATTGATAACAGTGCTGGTCTTAATATTTGCTCTGCCCACTTTCTTGCTCAGCTAGGTTATGACAAAGACCACATAGATTCTCACAAAATAATTACCATAAAAGCCTATGATGAAGAAGAGAGAAAATCTAAAGGTCTAGTGGTGCTTTCCATTCAGGTTGGACCGGTTGAAAGAGATGTCATATGTCAGGTGCTAGACCTTCCTCTTGCATATAATATCTTGCTAGGAAGACTGTGGATCCATGAGTGCAAGCAGTTCCTTCCACATACCATCAGTGTATTAAGTTTTCTTTTCAAGGCATAGAGGTGACAGTTCCCACTAGTATGGGCTCTTCTTGTAATGCTCTCACTCAATCAACTGACAGTCTTGTTCCAACTAATAGAGAATACATAGAACTCTGTGATGCCAAGCTCAAAGATATGGAACAGACCCTGAAAATCATAGACATTGGCATGGGAGGATATCAAATAGAACCCGTGCTATCCTTATCAGCTTTACCTCTATCTCCTTGTTCTTATGGAAGATCTTCTGAGAACAACAGACCTTCTGCTACTCCTGAGATAGTCTATGACGGTGTCTTTGTATGGTCTGCTACACCATTGGAAGATGAAGATGAGGAAAGAACTATCAAGGCTTGGCTTTGTAAAGGAAAGAACATAGATAAACAGACTGCCCTGGCTCGTGAACTAAATCCCAACAATGAAGGTCTTAAGATTATGAAACATTTTGGGTACAAAGGGAGTAGCCCAATAGGGGTGAATGGTAATGGGTTACTTGAACCTATTCAAGATATAGGTCAAAAGACAAAAGACACCACTGGTTTAGGTTTCAAAAAGATCCCATTCCATCTGGGGATCAATAAATTTGTGCCAGAAATAGAACCTTCACCAGTTTCTGAAGGCAGAGTTGCAGTGGACACTATAGAAGATAGCTCTGATGAGGATTTCTTTCCTTATCCCATTCCTCCAGACCTGGTAGCATTCTTTGTTGAGCCAGATAAATTTTTACCGCATGTCAGTACAGCCAATATTGACAGTGATTCTGATAAAACCACTCCATTTGAGACACTAACTTTTGAGCAATGGAAAGACTTACAAGATCCTAACTTCCAAGGTGAATGGTACATGCCATCAGAATTTCAAGAGCGGTTGACACAAGAATAGGTTAGTATTGCAAGAACTCAAAAACCTTCATGGTACAAGCACCCAACTCAGAGTTCAGATACAAACTCTCATGAGTATGAGTTTGATAGTTTGTCAGGAGGATCTTATGAAAGACTTCTCGACATAAGTGAGGGGTCTAGTGAAAGGTCTAATGAGTCCTAGTCTATAGGTGTTAACATGTCTTCTACTTTGGTCATTAGGGATCAAAAGGATTCAAACACACCTTTGGATGAGATCAATTTAGCTCTCATCTTGCTAGTTAACGCTTTCGATGACTATACTGTGAATCCACTTGAACCTGTCACATCTATTTCCCTCCAACATCCTGAATTAATAGACTGGAATTCCCCTTCTTCATCCAGTGAAGTCCTTACATTCCAGACTGATTACACCCTAGCATGCTACCTTCATGCTATGGAACCCGTGACATCCTCCACTAGTGAAGAAAGTGTCAACATGACCAAGGCTGACATCAAGTATCTTAGTCAGAAAATTAAAAGAAGAAAAAATAGACACTCTAATGGTGAAAACCACATCATGGCAGTATTAGAGCCAAAAAAATTAAAAAGAAAAGATGTATCTGAAGGTGAAAACCTCTCTGAGGTGCCTAAGGATGAGATACTTGATGTGCTTTTGAGTCACTTCCAGGAATGCTCATCAGTATTAATTGAGCCAACTCACTCGATAAATCTGGGAATAGAAGAACATCCACATATCATTCATGTGGCCAAGTCATTATCTACAAAGGAACTTAAGGAATTTACATAATTCTTCCAGGAGAAAAATATAAATTTTGCATGGACATATTCTGACATGCCAGGTGTGGACCCTGATCTCATTATGCATCACTTATCAATAGCTCCAAGTGTGAAACTAGTTAAACAAAAACTTAGAAAGATGCATCTGCATGTGGCTTTATTGATCAAGGCAAAATTAGAAAAATTTCTAAAAGCTATGTACATCCAAGCGATTGATTATGCAGAGTGGATCTCTAATATAGTCCCAGTAACTAAACATGACAAATCTATCAGGGTATGCACAGACTTTAGAGATTTAAATTTGGCATGTCCCAAAGATGATTTTTTGCTTCCCAATATTGACATGATCGTGGATATGACAGTAGGATATGAGATGTATTCACTAATGGACGGCTTCTCTGGATATAATCAAATTAAAATTGCGCCAGAGGACCAAGAGAAGACTGCTTTTACTTGTGCATGGGATACATTCTTCTGGAATTTTATGCCCTTTGATCTAAAAAATGCTGAGCTACTTATCAAAGAGCTGTCACTACAATATTTCATGACATGATGCATAGGACAATGGAGGACTACGTGGATGACACACTTGCTAAAAGTATGGATAGAAAGACACATCTCACTGACCTAGGTCCTATACTAGATCATATGAAGAAATTTAGGTTGCATCTTAACCCTAAGAAATGTGCATTTGGGGTTACTTCAGGAAAGTTACTTGGCTACATCATCTCCAAGAAAGGAATTGAGGTGGATCCGACAAAGGTACAAGATATAATGGAAATACCTCCACCTCGTAATATCAAAAAAATCAAAGGTCTCCAAGGTCGGCTCCAATCTATCAGGCGTTTCATCTCACAATTAGCTGACAAGTCACAACCATTCACCAAAACTCTGCATAAAGGTGTGACTTATGACTGGAACAAAGAATGTGAACAGGGCTTTCAACAGATCAAGCAATATCTAGCCAATCTGCCTGTATTGATGCCTCCTATTCAGGGGAAGCCTTTGATCTTATATATCTCAATGAAGGAAACATCCTTGGGTGCACTCTTGGCCCAAGAAGATCAAAATCATAAAGAAAGAGCCATTTACTACATCAGCAGAACATTGGTCTCTTATGAAATGAATTATTCTATAATTGAGAAGGCTTGCTTAGCAGTGGTGTTTGCTTCCTAGAAGCTACGACACTACATGTTGGCTCACACTACAAGGTTAATCACAAAAATTGATCCATTGAAATACTTACTCAATAAAGCTACCCTCACAGGTAGACTAGCTAAATGGGTCATGCTCCTTAGTGAATTTGATATTGCATATGTTGAGAGAAAAGCTATTAAGGGGCAGGCAATCATGGATCAGTTGGCTGAAGCACCCATTACAGATCATCAACCATTAAGGATGGAATTCCTAGATGAGTCCATCATGCTTCTCATGCATCAAACATGGACAATGTTCTTCGATGGTTCATTCACCCAACAGGGGTCAGGAGCTAGAATTTTGTTTATCACATCTTAGCGGTATTCCTTACCAAAGGCATACAAAATGATGTTTCCTTGTACCAATAACACCGCTGAATATGAAGCTTTGATCAATGGACTAAAGATCGCTATTGAATGGTGGATGAACTAAAAGTCTTTTGAGACTCACAACTGGTTATCAATCAAGTGAATGACATCTATCAGACGAAAGATGAAAAGCTAGTACCCTATAAAAAGATGGTTGACAACCTTAAAAAATACTTTGCACATGTCACTTTTCAACAAATTCCCAGGGTGGATAATAAGGCGGCTGATGCGATGGCTACTCTGGCTTCTATGTTACAAATTTTAGAGAATCATTTTAGACATGAGTTCCTAGTGGAGACGTTATGCTACCCTGTCTATGACTCTCCTAACTCCCGCATGGTTTGTTCAGTCATTGGACATGATTCATCCCGCTACCACCACATCTACTCTTATCTCCATGACCAAATTATTCCTGACACATCTACTAGAAATGAAAAATGTCACCTAATCCATAGTGCTTCACGGTATGTCATCGTAGCAAATGACTTGTATAAACGAGGTCTAGATGGTACCCTCCTTAAGTGTCTAGAACCTGATGAGTCCCAATGCGCATTAGAAGAGGTACATGAAGGCATTTGTAGTTCTCACTCGAATGGTCTGACACTGGCTCGTAAACTTATTAGAGCTGGTTATTATTGGCCCGATATGGAGAAGGAAGATACACAGTTTGCCAAGTCTTGCAAACAATGTCAACTCCATGTTAATTTGATTCATGCTCCAGCTAAGGAGCTTATTCCCTTCATCACTTCCTGGCCGTTCCAACAGTGGGCTTTCGACTTAGTGGGTCAGATATATCCTTCTTCTTTGAGAGGACATAAGTACATCATCACTGCTATGAATTATTTTACTAAATGGGTTGAGGCAGTACCTCTTAGTGTAGCTGATGGAAAATCTATAGCTATGTTCATACTAAACTACATTATTTATAGATATGGTGTACCTTCTTCTATTATCACTTACAATGGAGGACAATTCAAGAAGAAAGATCTGACAAATTTATGCACTAAGTTCAAGATCAATCAACATTGCTCTTCTATTTATTACCCCCAGGGTAATGGAAAAGCTGAAGCTTCCAATAAAACAATTCTCAAGATCCTGCACCATACAGTACATAAATCTGGATGAGATTGGCATCTCTAGATTAATCTAGCTTTATGGGCCTATCATGCTAGTATAAAAACTCCAACAGGGGCGACGCCCTTTGCTTTAGTCTATGGTGCAGATGTAGTACCACCTATTGAGGTTGAGATTCCTACCTTGCGAGTCTCTCTGAAGGGCCTCATTATAGATGATGACATTAGAATATTTTGGCTACAAGAGCTTGAACTGCTGGATGAACATCGGAAGGTGGTGTTCGATCATCTCAAAGCATATCAAAAGAGGATATCTAAGAGCTATAATAAGAAGGTTAGACCAAGAGACTTCCAAATGGGTGATCTCATCCTGAGAGAGAACCCTAAGAATCAGCAACAGCGGACTCAAAAAGGGAAATTTGAGCCGAACTGGCTTGGCCCTTATGTTATTACTATAGTATTTGGGTCTAGCGCTTATCAACTCTCCACTACAGAAGGTGAACAACTCAAAGAGCCCATCAATGCTCTTCACCTAAAGAAATTCTATAGTTGAGATATCTTTTGCATGCTCATGTACATACTTTATTTTGAGAAAATCCTAAAAATTGTAAAATGTCCTAAAAAAATGATCATCTTAGTGAAAACCTAGCAAATAGGCACTTTGATGTATCTATTATCCTGGTGAAAACCTGGTAAATAGGTGCCTCTTGTTTCGCAATGCTTTATCTGTCGCAGCATCTCTTGGCTTTCTCGCAGTTGCTATTCTTCTTTTCTGCTTTAGTTTGCTTTCCTATTTTAGTGTGCTCATGCTTTTGCTCTCAGTCATCTTCAAGATTATGCTCAACCTCACATGGATTGAAACTGGTCACACTTGGGGGCATGTTCCTTGTCTAGGGGGCATTGTCTTACCTTTTAGAGTCTTTCTCCTCTTACATTGGTCACCAGTGGATCTCACTGCATCTGCCTGTCGATGCTTTGTAGCACTTTGTCTCTTCTTGAGACTCTCTTTTGCATCAGTCACCAATGGTTCTCACTGCGTCTACCTACTGATCCCTAGATCTCGTCATCGATCTTTACGCTTGAGAATCTTTTGTGACAGTCACCAGTGGTTCTCACTGAGTCTGCCTACTATTGCTACATTGCTGAGATTTCTCCCTTCATTTTGCTATTTGTTTGTTCGGCTTCGATCCATTCGTTACTTGGGGGCATGGTTCCCCACCTCGATCACTCTTTGGTTTACACTTGATTCAGTAATCTTGTCAAAGGACAACTTTCTACTGGCACAAACTGGTGTTTCTCAACACCTTAATCAAACAGTGTTTTTCAACACTCTCTTTTGACACATCTATGTTTTTCAACACACATTGGATATCTCACAACGTGAACATCTCCTGATAGAAATAAAACACAATGCACTCACAAGAACAATGGTTTTTTTCAACACCCCAAATATAGACACATTCGTAAGCCTTGAAACATGATGCGATATGATTGACTGTTTCTTGGTATGTTGTCTGTTCTCATGAATTTCATTGATATTTTCTTTGTCTACTGCTTGTTGGTGTGGTTTCGATGATCCGGTAATGTCAAATAAACAAGGTGTATGTGATTAGAGCTTCTGCATTAAGGTGTAAAATCCTCACATCCCTCGATCTTGTTTATTTTTACACCAAGGGGAGGTCGGAAATATCTCCTTGATTGTTATTGCTTTGTTTGTTTACTTGTGATTTCTTACTATATCAAGCTGGAAACAATGTTCAGGTCACCTTGGCTTTTGTGCCTTGGTGCTTATGTTTGCTTCCTACATTTTATCTGATGAAAGTCATATTCATATCCTTATGGTCACAGCGGCACCAGTAAGGATTGGATTAACTCCGATGATCCAAAAGCACTCGATGATGATTATACGATGAGTCCAACAACCAAGTCCTAGGATTGCATTTATCTTAGGCTTGCATTTTGCATTGTAGGATTGCATTTGTATTTTAGGCTTGCATTATGGTAGTTTTTGGTCCTCTCTTCATTATCTTCTCATTCTTCAAAGGTCCTCATCTTTCATCATGGTTTCTTCTCGACTGCACGAGTGTCCGCTCCTCGCTCTCGATCTTCGTTCGTGTTCTTTTGGTTAGTACCTGTTGTATATTGCAAATATCCTGCATGAGATGATTAGTACCATTGCATTACATTCATTTCCAAAAAGTGCATTTCCATACATTCATTTGCATTTATGTATCCATAAACATGTGCACCCATTATAAGCATAAATCAAATCATACATAGCATTTATCCATCTAACATCTATCATAGTATTTTCATACATCAATAAAACATGTGCATTTGCATATCCATCCATGGCATACATTTCTAATCCATACATCTAATCATATAGGAATCATCTCATAAGACATACACATCTAAAGTAATATATATACATGTACAATGATGCCAAAAATCAAGCTCATATATATCTATCGGTCAAATGTACAAGGGTGCTACTCGAGAACAATATGTAAAATTGGTAGTACAATATGTATGTAAAAGTATCTCATCTAACCACCCGGTGGAGGTGGAGGGGGTGGCATACCCTGTTGCTAAGGAGGAGGACCCGGTGGAGGTGGTCCCGATGGAACGGCCCGTGCACCAGCATACTCTGTAAAAGGCTAAATCTGATCCATTGCCTCAGGAAATGCAATAGTGTATGTAGCATAGTAATAAGAAGCCTGAGCAGCCTCGTATCTATTCTCTAGTTGTGATCTTGCTAGTGCCTCTCGTAAATCTCAGATCTCTTGGTCTCACTCAAATATCTATGTATCCTAAATAATCACCTGCGTATGGAGGTCATCACGCTCCCTCTGAGACTATCGGTCTCTCTCTCTGACTCTCCAGAGAGCCTCCTGCAACTGTGCTACCTGTCTGACTGCTAGAGCATCAGTCGGAATAGTGTCAGCCATGATGGTATCGTCTCCCTGCTCAGCGGCTTTGTCCTGACTGCCACTGGGCCCAGTACCTGCATCTAATCCCATGGGTCTAACAGGAATATCAGTCTGAACTATCCTCGATCATACAACTCTCTCTTGCTACTGTCCATGTGGCTTTTGTACCTATGGAGGGACCTTCTACTATGGTGGTGGCCATACCACCTGTTGTATCGGTGCAATAGGAGCTATAAATCTGGGGAACAAATGCGCTAACATGTGATCTCTATATGCAGGTGTCACACCTGCATTCGTCACTGCAGCCATATAATCCCACTTGGCTGGTGGTACCTGGGCGTCTATCATACTGCGGCCCCTATCAAGCTGTCTCTGTAGCCCTTTTTCATCTCATCGACGAATCAGGCGTATGTGCAATACTCTAGAGACACATCCTGTGGCCTCCCAAACTGGCACAATACGCGTGTAAGCAAGAAACACTCAATGATGGTAATGGTACATCCTATCAGAGGATGTGAACAGAACATGTATGATAACTCATGGCGATCATCATCCCATAACTCAGTGACAATCTAAGGCCGTCATATGACTGCGACCATGTCATCTATCTGTGATCTCCACTGCTCGGTCTTACCTAGTGCGGGTTGGGTCATCGGACCTATGTATCTATAAATGTACAGCTCCAAAGGCTGTCGTGTATCATTGGCCTACATACACGAAGGTGCTCCCAGGCCCAGATCTGTAGTACGGTGACTCCTGTTGCCATGGTACGGGCACCTCGATACATGATCTCGTGCATCTCATGGTACATCTGAGCGAGCATGCACTCGCCCCATCCAGAAGTAACTATAGGAGTGGCCAGCATCTTCTATAACATGTCTCCCCAGCCGCACTCTAATCTGTGCTGACCATGATCAGGAACCAAATGGAAACTCAGAAATAGTGCTAATACAACTTCCAGGGGATGATCTCTATCATAGCTGCGTATCAACTCCTCCCATGAGATGGCCACGCCCATCACCAAATCATCCTAAAAAATGGCTCTCAAGGTTGTTGTACCTGCTTTAGGCTGTGTGTCGTACTCCATGCAAGCTCCATGGAAAGGCACTCTCAAAATCTGGTATACGTCCTCAGGAGTGACTATCATCTCCCCCTATGGCAAGTGAAAAGTGTTCATCTATGAATGGAAACGCTCAACTAAGACACCCAGTAATCCATGATTTACCTGAATATCAGGTGCATCATGAAGGTAAGTCAATCCTAGCCCGTCACTGTGGGCACCGTTAGCATCTGATAATCTCTGAAGCAACTCACCCATGACATGATGATGTGATTGGAAACCAATGTCACGGAGGTCAACCTGCAAAGCAAGTGATAAAATTGGATCAATACCTCAACAATGATGATTTTCCAAAGCAAAAGACAACAACTACAGCTACGGACCTATCCTACACACAATTCTAAGATATTGCAGCAGGCTGACTCTGCGAAGTAAGAAAATGACAACTTTTGATTCTTGGTCAGTTTTTCATGTGAGAAAACTCTTTTCCCGCACGAGGAAACTCTTTTCCCATGTGAGCTTTCTAGCTCTTGCGAGACGGGATGTGTTCCCGCATGAGATTTCTGAAATCTCATGCGGCGTAAGCGCAGGGGAGGGGCCCGTGCAAGGAACCCCTGACTCGCGTGAGGAATCAGATTCCTCGCATGAAAGGTGACATGGGCCGGTGTGAGGAAACTGTTTCTTCGCACGAGCTTGGACGAGACAACATTTAAAAAGGCCTAAAAACATGCTAAATGCTAAAAATTGATAAAAAAAAATTCTAAAGTACAGGATCAAGTTGCGATTACTTATAGGTGCGTCATACTTTGCTGGTCGGTTGTGTCGTCGGGAGTGCTCAAATCGGTGTGTGTGCACGGGAATTCTATCAATGTTAGTTGGATCCCTCGCCATCGCTCAAGTCAAAAGGTGAGTAATGATTTGAAAATGACCCCTCCCGGCCTTATATAGCCTATGACCTAATTTTTCAAAGTGCTCTATTTTTGTGAAAATTGCACCCTTGGCTAAATGGACCATTCTGAATCCATTTTCGTGATCGAAATCAAATTCTGACACTCCTAAGTAGCTCGAAATCATGTTTTAAAATTTTGGGACCGATGCGATCAGACGCTTGTGTAGTCAATTTTTTTACGTTGCTTTCTTGTTAGGATTATCTCTTGTCATCATTTTCTCAGATTCTGCAATCTTTTCATCAAAGTCAAATTTGGTCAAATATGGTCAAACCTAGTCAATAGGACCTCTCGATCACTCTAAATTGATTCTACTTTCTCTTGATCTATCTTTGATATCTCTAGATCTTTGATCTCATTTCTCTGTGATTTCTCGCTCTCATCATTATGATGTGTCATCTTTCGATTTTGCTCCCGACGGGGCAAGATGATTGCATCATTGAATCTTTTTGCATTATTCTCAAATCAGTCTAATCTGAATCAAAAATCCCCATCACTAGGGGCATCTCATCACTTGGGGCATATTCATTTTTTCATACCTTATGGTCAAAATTGGATATTCCATCTCTAGGGGCATCTTAATGTCTCGCATATTGTCATCTATCTTTCTAGGTATCTGAGCAATCTAACTCAGATCCTCAAGGATCAAGCTTCGTTCTGGAGATGATTCTTGAAATCTCATTGGGTATTGGGGCAATCTCACCCTAATTCCTAAAAGTTACACTTCATTCTAAAGATGGCTCTCAAAAACTCTTTAGACCGTTATCTAGGCAATCTAACCTAGATCTCAGAGGGCTAATCTTTCTATTGGGGCAATCTAACCCTGATTTTGGAGATAGTCCTAGATCTTCACCTGCTATCAGTGGACATTGGGGCAATCTAACCTCGATTCTGATATTCTCTCAGATGATTCTACTTCTTAATATGATCGGTGTCTTGGAAACCTAACCTAGACTTCTAAAATCTTCATCTTCACTTCATACTATTCTTTGAATCAATGCGTTTCTCGCACATCAATTCAAAGAGGGGAAAAATGTAACACCCCAAAATTGGCACCTTATAATCCTAATCAATTTTGGTGCGTTCCTTCAATTTTCTCATCTTTAAAGTCCTATTATACTAGGCAAATTATTTTCCTAATTGACTTTAATTGACTGAGTTTCAAATGCAGAAAACCCAAATTTGCATAAATCTAACATTATATTTAATTCCTAAATTCTCAGGGTTTATTAGCTAAAAATCCCTATGATTAATTAATTTAATACTAAAGTCCTAAGTGCTTTTAATTAAATTAATTCCACCCCTTTAGCTAATATACATAAAAGGAATTGAATAGTTATTTAATTGATTGGATGAATTATCCTCAAAAGGGAATTCCATAATTCCATGTGAAAGGTCACTCATGTGGAAA
>MU227128.1:191034-204763 GCA_018584345.1 Thuja plicata
AATATACATAAAAGGAATTGAATAGTTATTTAATTGATTGGATGAATTATCCTCAAAAGGGAATTCCATAATTCCATGTGAAAGGTCACTCATGTGGAAATAATCCATCCTTTTAATTAAATAATTCTTTCATTTTTGTCTCAAATGGAAATTAAGAGGCAACCGTCTTCACCCTCTTTCCAAGGTTTTCTATATATTGGACCTCTTTTTCTTCATTTTAGAGGATGAGTTTTGAGAGCATCAAATCTATAGTGAAATTTGTATTAATTGTTTCATGCTTTTGATTTTTTTCAATTTGGATTAAAGATATGTTGATCTTATTTTCAATTCATTTACACATATAACA
Source organism: Thuja plicata (assembly GCA_018584345.1). NCBI lineage: Eukaryota > Viridiplantae > Streptophyta > Pinopsida > Cupressales > Cupressaceae > Thuja > Thuja plicata. The sequence continues at coordinate 191,381 of MU227128.1, forward strand.
TCTCAATTTCATCTCTCAAGCTTTCTAGTTTAAATGCAATTTCAATTCTAGATTAAGAGCATTTGAATTCTAGATTAAGAGTATTTCATTTCTTAGATTAATTGCAATTTGATTCCATAGAGTAGTTGCAATTTCAATTCTAGACTAGTTGCATTTGATTCCATAGATTAATTTCAATTCATTTCTAGATTAAGAGCAATCTCATTTCATAGATTAATGGTAGTGCATTCATGGATTAATGGCAATTTCATATTCTCTCATGCTTTAGAAATCCTCCATGTTAGCAATGGTCAGGTTGTTGGCTCTCATTCTAAGAGTAAATTCGACATCCACAACTAATTAGGAGGCAGCGAGTCGCTACAATTGAATTTACAGGATAAACAATTCATGTTTATCTTTGTGAATTGAACAATTGAGTAAAGACTATGCTGAGTTTGTGCCTGATTTAGAGGTCACATTCAAGCACACACAGTATTTAGATTAGGTTACGTGAAAATATTTCTAAGTCCCATATGGTCTATCTTTAGTTCAAAAGGCTTACCCAATAGGTAATTCCTCCACATCTGTAAAGCATGTACAATAGCAGCCAATTACAAATTATGAGGAGCATAATTAACCTCATGTTGTTTCAGTTTATGTGACTCATAAGCCACTACTCTTTCATCCTGCATCAGCACACCACCCAAACCCTCACCTAAAGCATCTGTAATTATAGTGAACTGTCCATTGGGGTCAAGTATAACCAAAATGGGAGTGGATGTAACCTTCTATTTCAATAACTGAAAAGCTTTATCACATGTGTATATCCACTCATAACATTTCCCTTTTCTCTGTAGGGATGTAATGGGAGAAACAATTTTGGAGAATCCCTCCACAAATTTCTCGTAATAACCAGCCAACCCCATGAAACTTTGAACTTTGCTCACATTGCTAGGAGCTGGCCATTCATGTATTGCCTTAATCTTGGTAGGATCTACTGCAATTCCATCTGCAAATATGATATGCCCTAGATAATGAATCTCTTTCTGATAAAATGAACACTTTGATAGCTTACCATACAGTTTCCTATCCCTTAGATATTGTAAGACTATACGCAAGTGTTCTTCATGTTCCTCCATGTTCTTAGAGTAAATTAGGATTTCATCAAAAAAAATCTCCACAAACTTATCCAAACAGTCTCTGAAAATACTATTCATAAGGTTCATGAAAGCGGCAGGAGCATTTGTTAATCCAAAAGGTAGAACAACAATTTTTTAATGCCCATACCATATCCTGAAAGAAATTTTTGATATGTCCTCATCCTTAATACAGAGCTAATGATATCCAAATCTCAAATTGATCTTAGAAAATGCAGTCGCACCTTTCATTTGGTTGAATAACTCATCTATTTGTGGAAGGGGATATCTATTTTTGATGGTCACTTTATTGATCATTCTGTAATCAATACACAGTCGCAAAGTACCATCCTTCTTCTTCACAAAGATCACTGGGGCTCCCCATGGTGATACACTAGGGCATATGAACCCCTTGTACAAAATTTCTTGGAGTTGAACCTTCAGTTCATACATCTCAGTAGTAGCCATTCTGTACGGAGCCTTAGATTGTGGCTCAGTTCTAGGCATCAAATCGATGGGGAAATCAAATTCTCTCTTTCGAGGTAGTTTAGGCAATTCTTCTTTAAATACATCCTAAAATTCCTGTAATAAAGGGGAATCAACGGGTTGGGGGTTTTTGCTGACCGGGTCCACAAAAGTCATAAGTTGTCACCGGGTTCCGGGGAAATCGGCCAACTCCGCCTGCAAAGGTTGTCCAGGGGAAATAAATCCTCTGGGCCTTCAAGCACCTGGGTGTCGGGTCACGACGGTGCGGGGCTCGGTTGGGAGAGGTGACTATTTTCGAGGGGGATAGCTGGTATCTTCAACCCATCCTCTCCAGAGATTCGATCAAAGTAAGGTTTTCCCGAGCGTTCTATACTTAGCAAATAAAGCGAAAAAGATCCTACAGGGTTAGAAACATTTCATCTAGCTACAGTCATGTTGTAATATCTGGAACATCAATAATACTCTGGTAAACTACACTAAATACTGAAGAAACACATAACCATCAGCTAGCATTTTATCAGTAGCGGGAATAAAGAGGTCATTAATCTAATTTAAGATACCAGAGTAGAAGACATAAAGAACATCAAAACATAAAATACCATTAACTCAGAAGCAGGAATGCCAACAACATCATTGCCAAGAATTCTTCCTTCTTTATTAATGTTCCTTCCAGCAAGCACTGGTGCGTGATACAATGGTGGCTCCTGGGGAGCATCTAACTATTTGAGAATAGATCAATGGAGCATTGAGCTCTGCAACTTGAAAAGAGAAATTACTTTTCTATTGCGATGGACAATAAAATCATCAATTTCGCCGACCCTTGGAAATGGGCCGATTTGCCTATTTATACAACTCTTTTCTAACCCTAACCCTATTTACATCATGTTCTAATAAAATACAATATCCGGGGGCCAGTACTACCTGAGCCACCCTAAAAAAGACCTGGAGACGGAATAGGTCTGTCATGTCAGAAGAATAAGATAAGAATATACATCGGAAGAATAGGTCTCAGGAAGAGAAATGGAAAGGAGAAAGAAGGAAGTAGGTCCCTCGAAGACCGAGGCTACATGCCTCATAAATGGGAAATGCGGAACCCTGTCTCCAATGTGCCAGATGTACCTTTGAGCGGCGCCTCGAGAAGACCACCCTGTCAGAAGACCAACTGCTGAGCTGATGCCCCTTTATGTGGCCAACTACTTCTCTGACAACCTTTATTAACCGCTTCTGAAAGTGATCGGTCGGCCTCGGGGACCGGGACACGAATCACTTTAAAGAATACAAAATATTTGGATCCGGGACTCCAGGATCTGGGAACTTTCATCCCAAAAAGAATAAAGAATACTCAGAATAAAGAATGCTCAACACTTGATTTCTCCCCGGCCCTCGGAGAAAGCTCAAGGTTGCTTATTATCGTTGAAGGCCTGGAGGAGGCGAGAAATGCCATCCTCATCTATCTCTTTGAGGCTAGCCCTTCTGTGCCTGGCCACTTCAACTTGTTCCCCCAGGTCTGGAACATTTCCTTTAAATTCATCTGCCATCCTTGCAGCGTCGTGACCCTTGAGTATTATGCGGGTTAGTTTTGCCATCTGGGCCCCATCTATCCCCTCTAGGGATTGATACCGTGATTTCATTATTTCATCAAAACTCCCCAAAACTGAATCTTCAGGGGTATATGTATCTGTACTAAGGGGATCAGCCCCGGAAGCCTTTATCACAAAAGACTTGTATAAATTAGAAGAATATTTTATAGTGTTTACCTTCTCTTGAAAGGACTCTACCATTTGCTTGGTTACCTCCAATGTGAGGTTAAGTCTGGAGTGCTAAGTTCTTACAAAATCAAATGATTCCTCACCCAGAATTCCGGATTCAAAAATTATATCTTCTCCCAAGGTGAGGAGCTCTTCGAGCTCCACCTTCCACGCTTGGTAATTTTTGGTGTCACTCTCCCATTGCTCAATAAGCGCTTCCGCTTGATGAATAACCTATCGGGCTGTGTATAAATCTGGGAGAGTGGATGCCAAGAAACGCCGAGTGTTTCCTATCTGCAGGGCGATCCATTCGTCCACTGCCTGGGCCTTCCTTTTCATCATTCGTAGGGAGTCTATGTCACTCTGCGGTAATTCTTCTGAGGTGGAGACCTCCGGAGGAGCGGTGTTGATTGGTCAAGCTAGCTCACTAAGTAACCCCACAAGGTTGCCGTTCTTTTCCTTTTCAGCTTTGAGTCTCTGGTCTTCCTTTTCGTATCGGGCCTCCACTACCCTTGTTGTCTCCTTAAGCAAGTCTACCTCACCTTGCTTTCCCCTTTTACCTAGGGATACCTCTGCAACATTGTAATCTGCGGGGTCCACAGTTGCTTCATCGACGTCTGGGGAGGTGTTTCCACAACGGCAACTGTTTCTCCACCTGGCCCAGTTCAAAGAGTATGAACTGTCTAGGCTTTCTTTGCTTTTGGTGGGGCCTGTACTTGGGCCATGATCTCGGCCAGGGAGAGAGGAATCACTGGAGCGGACTGAGATTTTCTTTTCCTGCTTTCCACCAGCCACTGAGGTGGGAGAGGTGGCCAACCTGCCAGAGTTTGTTCTCCCAATTCTCTCCCAGTATCCGGTGGCAGTTGCTCTTCAGCAACTTGGACCTCATCCATTCCTCTCCCTGCCTCAACTTCTTCTGCAGCAACATCCTTCTCAACCTCCATCTCCTCAGCCTGGTCCTGTATGTCAATCGCTGGATCTAGACCCCGGTAGGCTTCCTCGAGGATTTCTTCTTCAAGCTGCTCTTCTTCTTCTTGTTCTTCTTCTGTCAGGGCTTCTTCCTCTGCCAGGGCTTCTTCCTTTGTTGGCAGTAGGGAAGGTATCAGGCTGAGATTCAGAGTTTGGGCCGCTGCGATAACCTGCCTGAAGGTTGCTCCTGGGAGTGGCCCTTGGAATGTGGCGGCTGGGGTTATGGTTATTCCCGAAGGTCCGGTTCCCCCAGCGGATGCCATTTGTTCACTTGGTTTTAGTTGGTCCACTCCCGGACCTTGCATTGCTTGAGCCCCGGAGATAATCTCTGGTTCTGGCTCTTTTTCTTCTGCTTCCTGCTCTTGTTCTTGTGTAGGTTCCTGTTCCAAGTCTTTTGGGTCTACAGCCTCTTGTTCTTTCTCCGGGACTTCTATCCCTTCTTGTGTATTGACCCCTTGCAAATTCCCGAACTCATTGGTTGCAAATACATCGAACTCCTCTTCCGGAGGGGGACTGGCTGGGACCTCCGTGGGTTCTGCTTCTTTCTCCGATTTTGGGGAACTGGAAGAAAGGATCTCTACTTCTCGGGGGAGGGATGCCCTTGGCGCTGGTGCCAGTTCTGTCTTGGCCTGTTTGATGTGCTTCCTCTTCCTCCGGGTAATCAAAGGTGGCCCCACATCGGCTATTGTTGTTGCCTCCATGGGATCCACCCCTGTTGCCTTCACCATTAGGGCTGCCAACGATGGGGAGGAAGGGGGACGAATTGGTCTGGCCATGAGCGGGGGAGTGGCCAGTGTCATTATTAACTGCTCCCTCATCTGCTAGGAGGCTGCCACAGATTTCTTGATCTATTCCTCTATAGGGACTTCCTGCACCGGAGGGGTCATGTCTATCCTTTTTCCTTTATCTGTGCCCTGCAAAGAAGTCCCAGCCCCCGGGGTCAATTTGGGTCCCGGCTGTGGTGTCAGCCTTGGCGCCGGTCGAGGAGCTTGGTGAGTACTCCCGGGGCACACCCTCTTGAAATAGGCATGACTTCGCTCGACCACTTCCCGAGTGAAGTCCTCAATCGTGGGCCCCTCCTGGGTGGCCCAATCCATTGCTGGCAGAGCCATTTTATCTATCCCCTTGGCCTTGTACTGGGGGTCGATGGTGGGGGCAGTATCTGAGAAATTCTCCGGGAACCTCCGGAGTCTCAATAGTTGCATCATTCCGGCCGTCATCCTGACATAGTGCCGGCTTCACACCTCCACGTCATCTTGGAAATCTACCCAGAAGTCCTCCATATGTATTTGATGGGGCTCTGAAGCCCGAGGCATTGTCGTTGCTATCGTCCCATGCAGATCAAAGTTTTTCTACGCCAGATAGAATTCCTGCAAGTTATAACTTTTAAGCTCATTGTCTGCCTCCTTTGCAGTGGCCAAACTGTAGGTGTAGTTCCCATAGGTGATTGGGAACGGGACGTTGGGGATCTTCTTGAGGGAAAAGAAAGTGTGCAACTCCATCATTTGTCGGCAGTATTCCAATAGCATGATCTTGTCCCCGCAATGCCTAGGCAACAAGTAGGGTTTCCCGGAGAAACTGGCGACCCTAATGTATGTATGCTACTGGAACTGAATATAGTAGTGTCCATAAATACTAACTAGCTTCATCGCCTCAGTGGACAGGCGGTATCCAGCATCTCGGGTGGGTGTAAGCAAATGGTAGTAAATGAATGCATCATTTACCTGGCAAAAACTGGGGAAGCTGGCCTCCCATTGAATTTGTGGGAAATGGTCCCATGGTGCTTTTTGTTCTGGGCCAATCCCGAGCACACCATCTGTAAGTAGGCCATTGGAGTGGGGCCTCTGCTGTGCTAGGGCCCAGAAAATGTAAGAAGACATATAGAACTTATTCTTCCTGTCCACCTGGAGGAATTGGGAGTCAACGTGATTAGAGATTATTACGACCCAGTCAAAGAATTCTCCCTTGGTGGAGATGTCGAGAAGGAAATAGTACATCCATTTGGCAAACTCCTGGGCAGAGGGCTGCCCAAATACCTGGGCCAATGCTATTATCCCCATCTGGATGCTCTCCTTGAATTCAGAGTGGGGGATTTCTATCCTCATCCTCTTTGGGTCCCTCTTTAGGGCCTTAAGCCAGTGGGTATTCATGTACACCCAGGCCGCATCCTCCAGTTGAGTAAACTGGTCCAAGGCATCAGCCCTTGTAACTACTGTGGCTCTGTCAAATTGTGGGATTCCCAATCCCGCCCGGAATGTGTCTAGGTCGAGGGATACCAGCGGAGTGGGGTATCTTGTGGGTTCAGTGGCCGCAAGCATGATGGCCTGGACGGAAGAGTTGTAGTTGGCAGCCAGTGTTAGGATGAGCTCCGGAGACTGCATGGAGCATGGGAAGCAAGAAGCCCGAAGGATCCCGGACCCTCCAACGTTGATCGCTAATGGATCTCTAGCCTGTCACTATATGTGCATCAATTTTACCAGGGCCTGCATCTCTGCCCACGTTTTGACACTGGTGTCGGTTATAAGTTTAACCTTGGACTCAATCTTTGAGCCCGTAATGACGTTGTTCTACACGAACTTCATGGTGAGGGGCAATTTCTCCAGGGCCCTCTCCATCTTAGATCTTATAGCTGCCCTGGTTTCTGTCGCTGTTGGTAGTTCCGGACTTCCAGGAGGAGATGATGCGAATGCTTCAGACATGTTTGGAAGCTGAAGTCCGGGAGCCTGCAAGGCAAAGCGACCGTCAGAATATTTTTTTATCAAAATAAAATTGTTACTCCGGGGTTCGGAGATCTTACCACCGCGACGTTTGCTTTCTTGGAAAGTTAGTATCCTGCAAAGGTAACCAAAAAGAAAAACACATCGTAAACTTAAGATATCATTAACACATCTGGGTCTGGGGAATTTTATCACACTTGGCAAAGACACAAGATGGATGGTGGTAAGAGGCCCGAAGCCTGAAGAAATGACCGTTAGCAAGGATGTATGAAAAGGAAAGTTTTCAAGCCCACGTGGACGCCACGTGCATTGGCATTAAATGGAAGTTATGGTGATGACGGCGAAGCCAACTGTCCAAACACATGAAAAGGGAAAGCCACTTGGCTGGAATTGATTGCGCGCATGGGATATAAATGAGGTTCTGACAGACTCCAGGGAGGAGAGAGAAAACTACCTATTTGAAACCAGCTGAGAGTCGAGCTTCAAACAGGTGGTTTTCTGCCTCGAAGCGAGCTCAAAGGTAGAAAACCAGAAGCAGAGGTGACCTGACCAGCTTGTCAAGCCACCTAGAAGGATATACATAGAGCTGAAGGATATATACATGGAAATGGGGAGATATACATAGACTATATACAACTATATACATATATACATGAATATACAACGCAGGACGACGCCCGCAGGGAAACCAGACAAGGCAGGAGCATATATACAACTCATCTACATATCTACACTATTTACAGAAATAACTCCTGCACAAAGGGTGGACAACTCTCCGGCAGAGCCGACCCACCAACGGGCGACAAAACCCAAAACAGAACAAACCAGACAAGGAAATGAAACAGCAAAACAAGACGAACAAAACAAAAAAAACAAAGGAAAACCAGAGGGGTGGAAGCAAAAACACCAACCTGAGAATGCAGAAGACGGAGGAAAAGGAGGATTTACCGTAGGAGCTCTGCAACAGCTTGAGTTATCTAACGGTCAGAGTCACCACCATGAAGCACTCGTATTTGCCTGAGAACGACTGAAAATGTTAAGCGCTGATTACTACAAACTTCTCTGCAAATGCTCTGTTAATTGCTCTGAAATCACTTTGTTAATCGCTCTGGGTGCTTGAAGGTTTTAATCATAGTAAATGTGAAAGTGACAGATAAATCCTATTTATACACGTGGTAAAAAGGTAACCCTCCTTCCGGCGATCTCCGGACAAACAAAACCTCCGGACTCTGGGCCCGGGGATCCCTCGTGATAATATCCTTAAGAACATCATGACGAAAAATCCCGGAGTCCAGAATCTGGTTTCCAACAAAAGGCAACCTCCGGGACCGGAGTCCCGGAGACGAAAAGCAAACAAACAAGACACAACGCCGGGGAAGAAAACCCCGGAGAAAGAAAACAAAAAGGGAAAAACAAGGACAAGGCAAGGCCGCAAACAAAAAACAAAAAGGGGGACCCAACATTTTGCACACAAAATGTAGGGACGGGGATGCAGGGAATAACACAACATCACTAGGAGTTGTGTCAATAACCTTGACATGTGCTACATATTACAAACACCCCTTCCTCTTTGCCCTTTTTAACTTCATAGCAGAAATATTCCTCAGTTTCATAGGTCGCTTCACACCTCTTATTACTGTAGATTGTCCCACATCATCAAAACATACAACATACTTGTCTCTACACTCTACAATTTCCTTATGCTCAATTAGCAAGTTGATGCCTAATATAACATCATATGATCCCAAAGGGGTGACATAAAGATTGACTTGCATGAGAAAACTAGGAAGTTCCAACTCACTGCATGACTCTGCCCTATTGCCATAATCTACAATCCAAGGATCAGTCATAAATCCTGCTCCAACTAAAATCCTAGATACAACTTTAGGATCTACAAAGCATTCAGTAGCTCCTATATCTATTAAAATTGAAACATTCTGACCAAAAATCTTACCCGTCATCTGGATAGGGGTAGCCTGAAAATCAGCTTGCCTATGATCAATATGTGCGTGAATATGATGTTGTGCCTAAAAGCCTCTGCGATTTGAATGTTGTGGACATCTAGCAGCAAAGTGATCACCTCCACAGACAAAAAACCCATCTTGGGGTCCCTGTTTTCCTTCTGGTTTATCCCTCTTGTTCCCATTCCTATTGGAATCCTTGTTGTTTCCCTTATTCTGACTCTGGTTCTATGAATTCCTGTAGGAATTCCTTCTTGAATTTCCTTGTCCCTTGCCCTTCATATTCCTGATTTTCTGGCATCCACCATTATATTATTTATTATCCTTATATTTCCTTTTGAAACCCTGATTGGTATTGGATTTTTGATTACTTTTCACCTTCGACAAACTCTGTAACCTTTGATCTTGTCTAAGAGCCTTTCTGAGTGCAAAGTCAATGGTTTCTGGCTCATGCATTTCAACTTCGAAACCCACCTCAGGATGTAACCCTATTATGAACTTGCAAGTTCTAAAGTGTTCATCCTCTTGGTACTGTGTAACATACTTCACCAAATGACAAAATCTCTCATGATATTAGGTAACTGTCAAGACTCCCTGAATCAAATTCTGAAATTATGCCACCTTCTGGTCAAAGAATAACTGAGGTAACCACCTCGTGTGGAATAACTGCAAAAATTCCTCCCATGATATCTCTCTTGGCTGAAGTTTCTTTTCTTCCATAACATTCTCCCACAAAGTGGCAGCTTCACCTATCAGCTGAAAAGTAGCCCACATTGCCCTGGATATCCCAGAGAAGTTCTGGACATGAAAATATTTTTCCAAGGAAATGATCCATGCCTCAGCATCATCCCCAAGGGTCTTACCTCTAAAAGTAGGAGGTGTGACCTTTTTCAGATCTTTGTTGAGCTCCTCAGCTATCTTGCTCCTGTTTTTGGCTACCTCTGCAACCCTAAGATTAGCTTCTCTCTTTCGTTGGTCCTCTACCCTCCTATCCTCTTCCAATTTCCTCTGCTCTTCATTCAGACGGTTGTCATCCTTCCTACCCCTCAAATCATTCTCAAGGTGATCCATACGTGCACCTTGTTGTTGCAACAGATCCCCTTATTGGGTCAAAAGTGCTAAAATCTAATCTAGCCTCTGATTGGGCTGATCAAACTGACCATTGCTAGATCTGGCCTTGTTGTTTTTGGTGTTCATGATGATAGATTAGGTCCTGCACCCACACATAAATACACAACTTTAGCAAGCAGTAGGCCAAAGCCCCAGAGTTAAACATTCAGCTTTGATACCACATGTAAAGACTACATTTGCTCACACTTGTCATGTCACGCACAAAAACTTAAATTGCGGAAATGTACAAAAGAGAAATACATGGTGAAAGTTCACATAGTCTAATCAACCATCAAATGTATATAATGTAAAGAGCTTAATACAGGATTTCAACCTAGACGTCGAAATAATCAAGTACCACAAGAGTAAATTATACAAATCAGACATCTTAACAGTTGCATGTCTAGATCATCACATGACCATAAGAATGTTATGTCGATTACAATAAGAAGTTGACCTACACGTTGATACCTCAGTAATAGTAACACAGAAATATAAAGGATAATTACTTCTATAAGTGTCATACATAAAGTGTTTCGGATGTCGACCTGCACACCAGACATCAATACATCTGAGTACATGGATGCGTCTAAAGATAATAAGATAATGAAAATAGGTCATAATCCCCAAAAAGAATATACCTTGGACCTCTATCCATCTCTATGTCCATGTCTCATAAGCCTTCTGACACATATCAATCCACTATCTCGAGACGGGAGTGTTGCTCAGGCGCTTTTACCGCCCAACCACGGAGTGGTTAGCTCCGTCGGGGTTCTTCCTCACATGAACAACACGCTGACCCTTGCCCGAGAAGCCTAGCAACCAACGCTGAGGATTCGGATGCATCAAGTGCAGCCATGAACTTTTTTACTAACACATAGTCTAATTGTAGAAGAAACACGAATGTGGCAGAGGGATGAATAATAACCAACATATTACAAAAGACATATGCACAAGCTTTGGCCAAAGAATTTATTTCCAGATTAAAATGGTAGGCATAAAAGTAATGAGCATCTCTACCCTCCCATGTTTCTCCACATTCAACACCCTCCCATAAAGAATGCACAACATATGTACAACTATAATTATGCCACTGAACAGATGCGCTCAATGTTTTAAATGTTATATCTCAGATATACCTACCCATTTTCTTTGAATGCCTTTCCCAAAACTTAACAGAGTCCACAAAAAAAAATCACTAAAGTAATAAGATTACCTCTAACATTGAACTCATCTCAAAAACCAGAATATCGTGAATTCATCTCACAAGATATATAGCGTGCATAAGGCACAAGTAAGAGTATCAAACAACAATTTTCTATCTTACACTATCTCATCAAATTTAATTTCCATCTCACATATAAGGAGTTGTAGTGGTGCTAATAATAAAAGACACCATAACTCAGTCATACTTTTCCTAATTCGATCAATAGTTCTCCAAACATCTAATGGGTACCATAACATACCTAATTCCCTGTTAAAGTTCTAGGACATATAACATAGAAATTTTTAGTGAGTAACCATTGTTTCTTTTTAGTTTGTAAATCAAAGGTTTCATCACATAATCGGTTCTCAAGTTTCTGCAAACATATTTACTAAAGTATCTTAGTTATAGTGTGCTCACGGCCTATTCTATGCTCCAGCCAGTAAAGCAATACCGACCTATTATTCCAGAATTACAACATAATGGAAGAAAAACGTTGCACAGGGTCACATCTTACAGCCACTAAAAGAATGAAAGGATTGTTTGATTTCTTCAAGTTCAAAATAAGAGAGTAAACACTATCTTCTGACAAAATACCATCTGAACAACCGTGGCCTAGAATAATGCATTAAGGAAAAGAATCTCGTAGCAGCAGTTGGAAATTCATATAACTATCAAGTTTCTGAAGGTTAACGATACAAGCATAAGAGATAGTTATCAATGAAACTAAGCTAGAGAAAACAATAACCATCACACCCATCGGGATGCATGGCATGTCTGAGCTAGGTAGATTCAGCTTGCGTGTGGGAAAACAGGGTCATAGTGAACGGCGACAAGACAATACAACTCACGACAAACTCACTTACAATAAGCCTTTACCTCATGCGCAGCCATCACAGCAGAATGTGGTTGGTGAAGGAGAAAATAACAGAAGGGAGAGGTGTAAAAATTGATCAGAATAATAATAAAGAAAAAAACACACGCAGAAGGCTTCCAGCTTATTAACAACCCAAACGACACTATCTAGCTTTCCTTCTCTCCCATTAGACTATGGAGGATGCACATAAATAGCAGAAAAAGTGGTAACCAAGGAGCTGGCAGCGGGTGTTGAAACGTTTTAGGGGGTTCCAAAAAACTAACATTCTAGTGGTAGTGTTTTCTTTAAGCATTTACGCATGCAATAATGACTACACAGAGTATTTGCAGACATATCCACCACAGAGAACTGCGAAGCTTGGAGGATTCATGTAACAAATATTTCACACATACATAACTAACCAGAATAAGAAATAGTCGAGGATGTGTTTTTGTGTGCACAATGCAAAATAGTGGTATAGGCATTAACATATACACATTTTCCAGAGAAGAGTGTAGAGGTTTCAATATGGAACCTAAAATATTCGATTTCGGCACCAAGCTCCAGCAGCTTCCCTCACACTTCCGTCTTCCGTCCACCCTGTGTCCTTCAAGAATCTTCGTCTTTCTCTTCCTTCCACCACCGTATGCGAGCAGGAGAGCATGCCATTATTTAAGGACTAGCACTTGCACCTAAACGAGGTGCAAGGGATACGCCGATAGGTATTTTATTTGAAAGCAAAAATGAAGGTTAAGATAATAAAAGGAAGTATCTAAAAGTGACGGTCTACAGATATGTAGCACTGTAGAAGGAAGTCTTGTACATATCAGCTTCCATTTTGCATGAATTAAAGTTAATCAGTGTGCTATTATTTTTTTTGTTCCAAAATGAAAGCTTTGGAATAGGGTAAGAACATCCATCAAAGAATAGTAGAGTGTAGATTATTATATGATGATGTTCTTGTGAGTGCCCTGATAAATGCATGTCGAATCTAGAAGTATATGGAAGGCATGGGACACATACAAGAGAATGTCCAAGCCAAACATGATCTCATGAACTACAATGATTGCAGGATATGCACAAAACAGGGTCCTTGAAATTATTTTTGACGTGTTTACACAAATGCAATGGAAAGTTACTAAGCTGAACTCTACAACATATTCGAGCATCCTCTTAGCTTGTGTTAAAGTGGAAGCTTTGAAATAGGGTATAGATAT
>MU227128.1:207222-223894 GCA_018584345.1 Thuja plicata
CATTCATACAGAAATTAAAGAAAATGATAATAGACAAACTATGAATCTAACATAAGTGCATAAAATTTTAAGTGGTGTGTGCGTGGAAACCTAGACCATTTGTACCCCGTCTTCACCCTCATCCACTCAGTCACACTTAGCCAAATAATGTGTCAGTACTCGATTATCATTGCATCAATAATTTCCACATATTCTATTTAAAAGCAATAAAAATAAACATAATTTTCATTAAATTTTATCATAATTCCTCATGTATATGCATGTAATAATAAAATTAAGCATCTATTAAGCATCGTAATATTGCATGGTTACTATACTCATCATTCTATCTCATTTAAAAGTCGTAATTGTCATTAATCAACATCGACGAAAAATCTAACACTAGAAAATAGAACGATAAAAGGAAAAGCGACGTAGTCAAATCATAACGACTAGATCAACCAAAGTCAAAAGTAGCATGATAAGTCCGAAAATAAAGAGTCTCAAGAGTTGAGTCGTGACATTGTGCTCAATCAATTGAACTATAATATTTTTCTTATTTATTTTATTGTTTTCTATTAGCTTCTTTTATAACACCTTCTCTTATCTCCTAAATTTATTTTATACTTAATATTTGTTTTCTATCTATGTTGGTTCTCTCTTTTATCCCCTTATGGTTCCCTTTTCTCTTATAAATTAATATTGTAGTTATCAATTTATATTATATATGTATATAATATTAATATTAATAACACATAAATATAATTTGTTGATAATATATAATTAATAATAATCAATATTATAATATAAACATTATAATGAACTCCAATATTATTACTTTTGGCAAGTAAACGATCTAAGCGTGGGAAATCTAATGACGAGCAATGGATCATCCTCCAATATTCTTTTGGAGGTTACTAACTGTTGATGGCAGGAATGAACTTCAGTGTAATAATGACAATAATAGTCATAAAGATATAGAATACAATAATAAAAGATCATTTAAGAAAAATTCTCATCTCATTAATACACATAAAATTTTAAATAGAATTTATTTCTAAGAAATGCTTATTTTATTTCTAAATTCAATCCACCAACAAATGCTCAACTAAAATGCTCTAATGATACCATTTACTAGCAAAATAATAAAATATACTCATAGATTCTTTCAAACAAATAATCCAAATCTAAGGAGAGATGAGGAAGGTCGGTTTGTATTTATGTATATAAATTTCATTTAGTGGGGCTCCTTCCTACGAGGCAGTCCACATGTTCTTACTACATAATATATTTTAGAATAAAAAGACAAAAAAGTTCCTTACTACGAGGCAGTCCTCGTGTAGCTTACTCAAAACAATGATAACATAATATATTTCAGAATAAAAAGACAAAAAAAATCTTTACTACAAGGCAGTCCTCATGTTCGTAAAAAGATTCGATGCTCTTTACATGTAGCACGTGGTGGTAAAGGAAAATAATCGAAAGGAGCAACCCATGGATTTTTAGGTGACCCAAACCTGTATATAAACCCCATCCACTCCTCCAAATTTCCCACATCAATATTTAGTTTGTCTGATTTGATTGCTTTGAGGTGAGAAAAAGTAATGGCTGCCTTTCGGAAAAGCCTGGCATTGATGCTCCTGCTTCTTTTTACAGTCTCCGCTTGGGGAAGTCTAGTTAGGGTAGAGTTTGAACTTCCCCACGAAGCGGGCGCTGGACCATTTAGAGTTGTGGGAAACGCTCCAGAGTTGGGCGATGGCAACCCTTTAAATGCTCCGGAGATGTACGCCGCCAGTAATGATTATGCGTCTCTCTCTCTGGTATGCTTATTTATATGAGGATTCAACTGTGTATAACGGAATAATTTCATTTTCTTTATTGCTATCTATCATGATTTAACTGTATATGTTTATTTCTTTTCGGTCTCCATTCTCTTTTGTAATATTGCTATCAGAATTCTGTAACAGAGTAACTCTATTCTCTTTTGTGATATTGCTATCAAGACTGAGCTGTGTATATTTATTTCTTTCTTGTTCATTTTCCTTGAACTCAGCTCCTCCTTATTCACCATTCTATTTGCACATTTTATTGTAGGATTTGACTCAAGGAGAAACGTATACTGTGAATGTATACGTGGACGTCTGTCCTTGTCCACATCAACCCAAGACTTTTACCGCGTCGTCAACACATGGGGTACCGATGGGCGTGTGGTTGGGAGATCAAGCTTGTAACATTGCCTGCCCAGCCAAATTCATGGACTTCAACTCCATTCGCAGCATCGTTTAACATCTTCTCTCCTCTTTAGCTTCTTAAGTAAACGCTTTTTCTTTCTATCCTTACTGTTATAAATAAGTGCCTACTGTGCACCTTCCTATGTTATGTCCATTAATGGACCTCTTGTTATGTTATGTTTTATTTATATGAATGGATATCTTATCTTTAATTTATGTCTATATGAATGGACATCTTTTTATAGACATGTTCCTATGTTATGCTTTATCTATATCAATGGATATCTTATTTTTAATTTTATCATCAACATTAGTTTTATTTAGTTATATTTTTCATATATTTATGTTATGTTTATTTAAACAATGTTTCTTTCTATCTATCATCACCACTATTAGTAGTTTTTAATATAAGTTTTTTTTTTCTTAAACAGGTGAAACCAAAGAGATTTAGTTAGTGATTATAATTTTTTTAAATAAATGAACACTTTTAGAATATGATGACTATAAATGTTAATTATCTCAAATAATTTTTATATAATTTTTTTTTAATTTAATATAGAAAATAATAATATATTAGACATTCTTCTTTTTAATTTGAAGTTAAATTTTACAATTTTAAGAATGGGTTTTGTGTTCACTAATTATTCTTGTAATTCAAAAATAATGATTTCCTACTAATAAATAATTTGTGTGGTGATTGAATTTAAAATAATAATAATAATAACAACAACAACAACAACAATAATAATAATAATAATAATAATGATGATGATGAAATGAGGTATAGGAAATGCTCAATGTTTTGTCCAAGTGGTAAACTATGTTATGTTTATCTACATGAATGGATATGTTATCTTTAATTAAATGAATGGAAATATGATTTATGATATCTTTACTTTTGCGCTAGTAATAATTTGAAAGAGGAAAACCATCTTCATCATCCATTTCTTATGAATAAATGTTGTAATATACAAAATCTAAAAAAATTGGGGGTCTTATATACACCGATTGTACTCCATATTTATGAAACTTAATTGCTTAATTTATACTCATCATTTCAAAATATTTATTTTTCTGTCAAGGAAAAAAATGTGCTTTCAAATAATTTTTTTCTCTTTCTAAAAATATATTTTGAATAAATCAAGTTAAGTTTAAATTTTAAAATAAATATCATAGATAATATCTTAACTAAAGTAAAATAAGTTATTTATTAGATTTTATAATTTTTTTTCTTAAAATTAAATTGTATATTTATATGTATAAATTAATTTAATTAATGAGTTCCTTATCATGTTATTTAATAATTTTCAAATTGAATAATGATATATTTTTATTTAAATTGTTAAAGTTTTAAATGTTAAAAACTTAAGTCTATTTTTCAATAACATTGAATATGATAAATGTTAATTTAAAAAAAGAATATAAAGTTATTATTTTTAATGACATATGAGATAATCAAGTGAAGTCATCAACTTTTTATTTTAACATTTAAAGTTTTTCAAATTTATTTTCTTTATTTAAATTAACTTTTATTTATTTAACAAAATTAGTCATTACTCGTTAAATTAAATTAAAATTTATTAATTAAGTGTGAAGAATGTTTTATATTATCTAAATTTAGGATTAATATTTTAAGATTTTATATAGAAAGAGAAAAAAAAAAAGATAAAATATAATAGAAAGTTGCTAGAATTTAGAATATACTTAATTGAATGCAAAATGAAACATATTACAATAGAAAGTTCTTTAAATCTAGATTTTTATTATTATTTATTATAAAATTATAATTAGTGACAGTTGATTAAAATGAACAAAATAAACTAAAAAAAATGAGACTTTTCTTTTAATTCATAGTTTTTGATTAAGTAAAAAATGTTTTACAGGGTTCCTGAAACCCGAAACACAAAAGCAGTATCATGAAGCATAGTTTAAAATGAAACAAAACAGAAAAAATAGAGCAGGCCTGGAAAAGGCCAAAGAAAAAAAATAGCTTCTACGAAAGTAGAAAGAATAGGGTCAGCAAAAAAAACCAGGGACCCTCAAGAAAAATACACCATCATAGTAGCCGCCTTGGCTTCGAGTATATCCATGTTGGCCACCGAATCTTTGATCTTTTGGAAATCCAGCACCATGTCCTTATCCTTGATCATCTTGGTTCTGGCTCTGGTGCGCTGACCAGGACCCTATTCAGTATTCTGATCAATCTCCACCTCTGTATTGTCCACTTCCAGTCCATCTAATTTAGCCCCCAGCTTCTCAATGATGATGTTAGTGTGCTCCTTAGAGTCCTTTAGGATATTATAGCTCTGCTCGACAATATTTGTGAGGGTAGATTCAACCCTAGTCATGTTCTCTTCCAAATTTTCCACTCTATTATTAATCTTTGGATCCTCTGTGGTCTTCTCCCTATTATCCTTATCCTTGTTGTTAGCCCTTTTTTTGAGGTCCTCCACCTTGTAGAATAACCATTTGATGGTTCTGTAATTATCAACCATGTTGTTACAGGAGTTATTAAGGAGGACCATTTTAAACTCCCTGGCATTATCGCTGAGCACCACTAAAGAAGGGTTGATGAGCTCATCCAGCTTGATTTGGCCTCCCTCCTTCTCGATTACTTTAGGGTTTATGATTTCTCTAGTAATCCTCATCTTTGTTGTTTTCACATTGAAATCGTGCCACCTAATAATCTTCCCCTGTTCAGCCATGTAGCAACAAAATTCATTATCTTGCCTGTCATCCTTCTCCGTGTCACGTGGTTGAGAGAGCTAAGGGGAGTGGGGAGTCTGATTAGTGTCTTCGTAGTCATCCTGGAGCTTCCTCTTTAGGTTTTCCCCAAAACAAGGGAAGCACTACGGGTGTTGTCCATAGGGGTTTTTCATTCCTCTTTCAAATCCCTCTTCCTATCCTTGTAATTTTTACCCATGGTAGACTTATTCCTCTTTGTGCCTTTGCCGCTAGTAACGCCTTCCTCCTCCTCTGTATCTCTATCATCTTCAATGTACTCCTCAGAAGAGATAATCATGGTGCTCTATTTTTTGGGGGTAACCAGTTTCTCTTTTTTGGTGCTTTTCAAACTCACTCTTCACTTTTTAGAGGACGAACCCAGAGTTTTCTTTTTCATTTCATAATCCTCTTCATTGTCAGAATGCAGACCCTCACTGTCTTCCATCTCTGAGGGGATGTAATCTGAGCCACAGATCTCCACCTCATCATTTTTAACCACCTTCTTTACTAGGGTTTGTGCCTTAAAGTATTCAATATATATATGTGTGTGTGTGTGTATAGATTATCAATTTAGTATTTAATTAATATTTGTTAAAATTTTATATTAAAAAGTAGTATAATTTAAAATTTTAAAATAAGATCTAAAAATAAATAAAATTAAACCTAAACTTAAACATATCTTAATCAAAATTAAACCTCGACCTTAATACTAAATGAAACAAATCCCATAAAGCTATTCAACACTTCCCAAAGGACAAGGCGGAGGCTGAGAGTCTGGTGAAAGATTTTGGGGGTTGATATGATGTTGACTCCATCAAGGAGTTTTAGGAGAAGGTGCTTACTACTGTAATTGAGTATATCTCCCTGGATGGGAGGTATAAAAGGGCTCACTCTTACCATTTTGTGTTGGTATGTCATTTCAGACATAAGGTTAGGGTTTCATTTCCTTTCTACCTTTTGCATCCTCTCCGTTATAGTATTATTGACCACACAAAAAAAAAAAAGAGCAAGCCCATTCTGCATGAGGGCCTTATTCTTTTAATTGTTGAGCATGTTAAGAAAATTGTGGTTAGTAGCCCTCTTATTCTCTCACCTAGATAATATGGCTCTGCTAAGGCCTCGGGTAAACAGATTTAGGTGAGGGAGGACATTGTAGAGCCGACTGTTAAAAAATTAAAATCTGAAAAAAGTAAAGGTCTAAAGCTTAAAACTCAAAATAAAGAAACTAGCCAAACTATAAGGCTTGGGGGTTACAGTGTAACAACACCCCTTACCACCGTTCACCATCACCTGGATCCTTTTTCATCCCATAAGCACTTTGACAGCAGCAGGTCCGCCCACTCCTTGTTTAGAAACTTGAATAGTTTCCAGTTTCCTTCAACCGACTCCTTCCTGGCAGAGGCCTTCTTGTTTAGTAAATAGAGGGTTGTGGAAGAGGCATGCATGACCCTGAGGGTGAATTTTTTGACATCCACCAGCCTCTTGTTTGTATTGGCCAGTTCTCATTCAGTTTATCCACCATATTTTTCAGATTTACGATCAGGAACTTGATTTTCCCAACCAGGCCAATACCCACAACAACTTTAGGGTTTTCCACCATAGTGACAGGGGTGATATCTTCCTTGCCCTCTTTATCCATAGTGTCTTGGTTAGTGTCCTTTTCCACCTCATTATCAGTATTATTGTGGTTTTCATCTCAGCTAGGAGATTCCATCGAGACGTCCTCTTTATCAAATAACTCCTTTATAGCACGTTTCCCCTTCTCCTTGGCAATCTGAGAGGATCGGCGGGTATTGGTGGGTCGGGGATCAATATTCTAAGGGCACTCCAGGTTAATGAAAATTTTCTTGCATTTTTTGGAAGGCTAGGGAGAATCCTCATGGATTAGGTCATGCTTGGAGCCCGCCCATGAGCTAGGGGTACGGTGGGTCTTAAAGGACTTATGACTCACAGCAGGGGTAGAGCCTCCAATAGAACCAGAGGGCGTGGGAATGCCCTGGTTGAGGGAGACCGAGGGTGACATATTTTGCTGGGCAGCTTGGGTAATTTCCATGATGGGAGGAGGGTAGAGGGCGCGGTGGAAATGGTAAATTATGAAAATAAGCCCCTGGTGGAGGTAAACAGGTTTCTTACCGAGATAAATTGATTCATTCACAATAGCCACAGTCATTTCCAAGGATTGCAAAAGATAAAAAGGCATGGAGATTAATAAATTGTGCCTAAGGTGGTCAAGAAAAGGGAGGTAGTAATTGTAAAATGTACTAAAACGATCATCCAGGGTGAAATACTTCATAACCATCTTGCACATATTCGACCAGAACTCGGGAAGGTCAATCATGTTGTATCCGCCATTTTTTGACATCGGTTTGTCATCCTTACCAAAAAATTGATCAAATTCTATTTTCGCCTGTGTTTTGGTAGTTTTCTTCCATTTCCTACCCGTGGTAGGCATACTAGTGGCTTTTCCAATTACTTCTTCATTAATTTCAAATGTGATTCCGTTTATGGTGATCCTTCTCTCATTCCAAGTTTTGCCAAACTATTGAGAGATCATTTCATCATGCCCATCCAGGTATTTCATGAAGGGAAGAATCCCTCCTTCCTTGCAGAAATACATCACCATAGGGTTTGAAGAAAACTCCTCTTCAATCTTATCAGGTTCTATTCAGTTTCGATCCCCACCCATATTAGCAGAGTTTTTAGACACAGCCCACACCCAGAAAAAAATTTTATTCCACGGCCAACAAGAGCAAAAAGCCTTCAATACACAACACCAACATAAACCAAAGCACAAAAAAAAATCTAAGTAGTTGCGTGAAATGGAAAAATTGAGGTTATATCCTGGCCCTAAACATTTGTCATTTTGCGTGCAAAAACTGTGATAATAATTGCAATTAGGCTCGCAAAACACCGCCAAGGACACCACCGGGGTTAACACATGGGAGCAGCACTGTAACCCGTAATCACCATCAATGAAATCCTCACCATATCTTTTATTAATCTCCTTAAATTGTATTTGGATCCAATGCAAATTAAAGACATTATGGTACTTTATGGAAGGAGTGACACTAGCAGGCCACGTCCACCGCCAAGAGGAATTGGGGACCCAACCATTGGAGGCCACCTGACATTTCCAAATGTGATTCATAACCATGCTAAAATGGATAGATCCCTCAGGTCCGCCTTTTAGCGCCCAAATCAACCTTTGATTTTTAAAAATTCTGAATTTTGTTATTTGCACCTCTCATTTCCTGTGTAAGCAGGTACTGAGTATTCTTGGGTAGCATAGAAGTAACAGCCCACCATCAACGTAAACTATTTGTCTACAATCCTATAGCCACCATAGATCAACAACTGAATTCCCTTCCCTATAAATTTTTTTTATGGTGGTCTTACTAAAGAGTCCCAACAGAACTTTTATAAGTTAGGATAGGGTCAACTCTCCACCCATCCTGAGAGTTTCCACTAGCAGCCTCAACAATAACCTCAAAATCCCCCTCAATTTCAATCCTGGTGTAGCCTAAGTTAAGAGAAAAATTCATCCCCCATAAGAGAGCCATAGCCTCCACCTGATTGATGAGTGGTCAATGAGGGGACCAACATAAGAGACCACCATTCTCCCCCAGTGATCTCATAGGATTCCCCCTCTAGCTTGTAGCCCACCCTGGATAGACCCATCAAAATTAATTTTGTGCCAGGAGGCCTGAGGGGGGTCCCAAATAGTCTCCTTTCTAGATCTTAGTTTAGTGTTGTCAAATCTAGCAAACCCCTTACCCAATCCCCAATCTTTAGCAATCTTCTAGTAAAAATTAGTAGGAGGGAAATTTGGGCTTTTCCAGCTTCCCACCAGCATATTTTCCTATAATATTTTGTACACAAGATAGAAGACATCCATTATTGTGAGTTCCTTATCTCTAAATATCTTGTTATTGTATTCCTTCCAAATTACCCAATAGAATATAAGGGAATTTGGTTCCGCAATAGTTTTATCAGCGGGTGTTGTGAAGGTGAGTGCCACTCAAGTAGCATATCCTGGATGATATGGTTTGAAGCCCAAAAAAGGTTGAGTCTAGAGAGGATCTCATGCCATATCCCAACAACAAAATCATAGTGAAGCATGATATGGTTATAACTTTCCTTAGCTTTCCTACAAAGGCACCATTTGTTAGCAAGGCTAAACCCTCTTTTGACAAGATTATCAAGGGTGAGGATTTTCCCATGGAGCATTGTCCACAAAAAGAAGTTAACTTTAGGGATTAATTGGGGCTGCCAAAAATTCCTCTAATAAGAAGTATCAGCATTGTCATTGATAATCAGACCATATGCTGATTTGATAGGGAACCCGCCATGTTGAGTGTGTCTCCAAAGGAATCTATTAGGTTTGTCTATGATAGGAATGTCTACCAAAAGCAACTAGTCACTAAGTTTTTTTTCCAGGTTGGTTAAGTCTAGTCTGTCCTTAAGATGTGGGAGGAGGTCAATCCACTTACCATTAGAGATAATGTTGGGGACCAGCGAACCAACACCAAGGGTCAGAATGTTCCTTAGCTGAGAGAAATGGGAGTTCCTAAGAATGGTATCCAGTAGCCAGGGGTCATCCTAGTTTCTGATCTCCTTACCATTACCCAATAACCAAATGGTCCCCTTTTACATTATACCTTTGCATTTAAGAATACTATTCCATATTTTTGAGCCCCTAGGGTGGCGTTATACCATGAAGAGTTTACAATAGCGTCCCTCATCCAGATACTTTGCTTCCATGATTTTGCACCAATCAGCAGCTCCCCGAACCATGTTCCATGCCATTTTGGATAGCAGAGCTCTATTAAGGTTTTGGATTTTCCTTAAGCCCAGGCCCCCCAGGGATTTGGGGAGAAAAAGCTTGTCCCAATAGACCAACGGGAGGCATTTCTTTTCCTCTGACCCAGACCAAAGGAAGGTGCATTGAATTTTTTCAAGCTTTTCAGCCATGAAACTAGAGATTTTAAATATAGATAGAAAATAAACTAGAATGCCTTGTAGGGAAGTAGCAAGGAGTTGTAGCTTACCAGCATTACTTTGCAGTTTACCTTTCCAGCGTGTCAGTTTCTTTTGGGTCTGTTCAAGGATAGAATTCTAGAATTCATTCTTCACATCTTTAATAGTCAATGGAAGGCCAAGATAAGTGACAGGAAGCTTGTCAGCCTGGCATCCCATAATATTTAAAAAAAATTATGCACCAAGTCCTCAGTGTTAAAGAACATTCTACTTTTGTGATAGTTGATATGCTGACCTGAAGCAGTAGCATAATTGTCCAGTAGCTACTTCCACATTCTCGCTTCCCTAATCGAGGAGGCCCCAAAGAAGAAGGTGTCATCAAATAATTGTTGCAGGATCGTTGGTTGGAGAGTAGTGGTCGGCTTGATCCCCTCAATTGCTCTGGATTGAGCCATCTACATCATGTTATGAAAAAGGACCTCCACAAGGATTATAAAGAGGTAGGGAGATAGGGGGTCCCCTTGGTGAAGACCCTTTCCTAGGGGAAATTTTGCACCAGGTTTACCATTAAACAACACCGAGAATCTCACAGTCCCTAAGCAAACCTTAATAAGGATGATAAATTGCTCTGAGAAACCAAAAGAAAATAGGACTTTGTAAAGGAAAGTCCAGTTGACTTTATCATAGGATTTAGAAACATCCATCTTGAGAGCCATCCCAGACACCCTACTATGGTCAATGGAATGAATAATTTCATGAGTAGTGATGGTAGCATCCATTATTTGTCAACCGAGGACAAATTCATTCTGATTAGGGTTAATAATTTTGTCAAGCAAAGGTTTGATGTGATTAACCATAATTTTAGATAAGACTTTATATAAATTATTGCAAAGGATAATAGGTTTGAAGTCCTCCATGATTTTGGGCACAGTACATTTGGGAATGAAGACAATATAGGTATCATTCAGTTTATTAAGGATATTTTTACATCTAATGAAGTCCCGGGCAACATGAATGACATCATTATCGACAATATCCCAAAATGTTTTGAAGAAGGCCGGGGGAAACCCATATAGACCAGGGACTTTGCAGGATCCCATGGAGAAGAATTTCATTCTAACCTCCTCATCAGTAACCCTTGACATGAGCATATTATTTTCATCACTTGTGATATCCCTGGGAAGTTGACAAATGAGAATATTGGAGGCTTACAGACTCCCACGAATTAATGTTGGTGAAAGCTCTGGAGAAATAATCAGTGGCTAAGCCTCCAAGAAGAATAGGGTCGAAGATATCTAGACCCCTTGAGTTCCTAAGAATGGTGATGAAATTCCTTTTTTTGTGCTTACTGGCCGATTGATGAAAAAAGGCAGTGTTACGATCTCCCTCCTTCGGCCATAAAACCCAGGATCATTGTTTCAAGAAAAATTCTTCATTGGCTAAGGTCTCTTTCCACAATCTCCTAGTATTTAGCTTCCTCAATTTGCAGATCACCTGATAGATCACCCCTTGCCATTTCCCCTTGGAGAGCATCAAGTTTCATAGTTAAATCCTTCTTTGTGTGGAAGATGTCTCCGAAGGTGAATTTGCTACAACCTTTAACAACTCCTCTGATGAGCTCAAGCTTGGAAGAAATCCTATACATGGCCGAGCTATTGATCGGAGTAGACCAGCACTACTAGATCTTCCCACGGAAGCTTGGGTGGGAAGCTCACATAATCTCATATCTGAAAGGTGCAGAATAAGGGTATCAAACATCCATCCATTTAAGGAGGGGGTTATGATACGAAGTCGTCCTAGGGAACACAACCTTAGAGGAGGCCGCCCCCAAATCCTAGGTAGAGGATAGGAAGACAGTGTCCAAGAGAACTTGTACGAGATGATGCACTTTTCTGTTGTTGGACCAGGTGAAAGGGTTACCCCTTAGCTCAACATCATAAAGACCATTATCACCAACAAATCTAGCCATGTCTCCCATGTTGTGAGTGTAGTCCATATTGCCTGTGCATTTTTCAGAAGGGAAAAAAGGAGAATTGAACTCTCCCACCACCATAAGTCTAGAATCCTAGAGACTTGAGAAAGATAACTTTAGTTCTTCCCAAACCTCCCTTCTCCCTTGGCGGGTATTAGGAGCATAGATGTTAAAACAAAGACAAGCCTCCTTGGGGGAGGTGAAGGCCACTGCTAGGTGATGGTGAGATAAACTGTGAGCATCACCCCTGACCTTGGAAGGTTTCTAGAGGGTGGAAATACCTCCTAAAGCCCCTTGAGCCTCAGAGTAGAGAAAATTGGCCCCAAGCCATATCCTTCCCACCAGCACCTCAAAATTATCATAGGACATTTTACCCTCTTGAATTAAAAGAATGTCAATCTTATAATAAAAAATATACTGCTTGATAGTGAGTTGTTTTTGAGGTTTATTGAGCCCCATTATATTCCAAGATAGAAAAATAATTTCTTAACTTTTTGGGTGAGGTCCAATGTTTTCTACCTTCCTGCAGCATTATCCTTTTTTGTACTCCTTTGTCTTCTAGCTCTGTCTATCGGCCAACCCAGTTGTGTGTGCACCCCTGTTAGAAGTATTAAAAGAATGAAAATAAGATCATGAAATAATCCAAGAAAGTGAAGTGCAAGAAGGAATTTACCATAAACCAAATGTGAGATAAATTTTTTAAGATCAATCACCAAGAACATGAAAATACTCCAAGAATCCCAACAAAGATCCAAGATATTTTTGTAAGGGGAAAAGCAAACAAAAACCCCTTTGTGAATAATAAGAATATGACACAAATCCTAAATGATGGGAGCAATAAGCACAATACAATAATGAGAGCAATGAGAGATTGAGAGAAGAAATAAGAGAGAGGAGATGATTATTGAAGCAAGTGTGTGAGAGGCATCTCTTAAGTAAAGATGAGTGGAGGAGTTTGCATGTAACTCCCTTCTCCTATGAATTCCACATTCATATTGTGTGTGTGACAAATGTGAGATTCCTCTTAAGGAGGAATATCTATTTTCCCTACTAAAGGAAATACAAAATAGTGACATGTCCTCCTACTTGGACTAGAGGACAAATACAAATAAGGATGCCTTGGTTTATCCTTTTAATTACATATTTTCAACCAAGGAAAGATTAATTCTAACAACCCCCATATCAATTTTTTTTCCTTGTCTTCTTTTGTTGAGTTTTCCATTCTTGTTCCTCACTCTTCGGGGTCCCAATGGGTGTGGAGCAATCAAGAATAGCTGAGGAACCAAAGGCCATGGGTTTGAGCACAACTTCCACCATAAGAGGAGACAAGGAGCCTCCAGATGTGTTTTTCGCAAGCGCAGAAACATTAAGTTTCATCTGCACAAGTGTCGAACATGGGCTGGTACTTTGTGAACTCTTCATCATTGGGTTGATGGTATCATAGTTTCTTTGTTCCGTCTATGGGACTATAGGAACAGGGGTGATACATTACTTGGTCTCCTTTTCTGTAACCTGGTTCCCCTCATCATTCCCCTGCTCTTTGCCCATGGGTATTTCACCATCTTCCAGATCAAACAGGTCAGCAACTAACCCAGTTGTGGTTTCACAACCATGTACCTCAGGCACCCCCACAACCTTCAAGTTGGGAGCCTCCACTGTCAAGGCCGAGATAATAGGTCCCAAGGAAGAGTGGGTGCCAATAACCTCAGAAGCCCTCGACTCATAAACTATTTGCTTTAACTTAAGTTCAGGCCTTCTAGGTGCCTTATAATCCTTCCTGTTGTGGCCCTTGGAGTTGCAGCATTCATAGAAAAGGGTAGTCTTCTCATAGACTATAGCTTGTGTCCATTTACCCAGCTTATACTTAAGGACCGCAAAGTTGGGGAGAGTCTTATTGATAGACACATTCACACAGAAGTGAGAAAAAACAAGACGTGATTTGGAAAGGGTTACTAGATCAGCCAAGATGTAGTGCCCAAATGAGTTACAATTCCATCTGAAAATCTGCTCGTCTCAAAACTTGAGTGGTAGTGTAGGGAGGCAGCCCCAGATAGGTGTCATCCTGCTGAGATCCACACAAGGGCCAAAGCTCGACTTCCACTTAGCCAGGGTGAGGAGATGTTTGCCATAAAGCCACAAGCCAGAAAGAACAAAAGACAGGTCCTCCATAGCCATGAATCAAAAGAGAAAGAGTCCCCCAGGCATAGCAGAAACCACAACACTCCCTTTTAGCCTCTTGTGGTTCCCACCCATTTTTGAACCATGTCAATGGAGGGACGGAAATGGAAAAAAACATCCAACCAGAGACAGATTAAGTTTCGCCATATTTTTTCCACTACAGAGTCAGGGAGAGTGATCTCTGTGCCTTCCTCAGTGAAGGTAGCAAGCGTTAAGGTGGGGTCCGATTCAACCTGGGTCCCAACCAACACACTTTTAGAATATGATGACTATAAATATTAATTATCTCAAATAATTTTTATATAAATTCTTGTTAATTCAATATAGAAAATAATAATATATTAGACATTATTCTTTTTAATTTGAATTTAAATTTTACAATGTTAAGATTGGGTTTTGTGTTCACTAATTATTCTTGCAATTCAAAAATAATGATTTCCTACTAATAAATAATTTGTGTGTTGATTGAATAATAATAATAATAATAATAATAATAATAATAATAATAATAATAATCAAACAAAGATATTGAAATCAAATGAGGTATAGGAAATGCTCAATGTTTTCTCCAACTCGTAAGTTATGTTATGTTTATCTACATGAATGGATATGTTATCTTTAATTAAATGAATGGAAATATGATTTATGATATCTTTACTTATGCACGGTAATAATTTGAAAGAGGAAAACCATCTTCATCATTCAATTCTTATGAATAAATGTTGTAATATACACCTTCCTATCTTATATTCAAATAGTTTAACCTTTCGGAAATCCAAAACATGTGTCACATTCTATGCTTCCTTACTATAGAATTCAAGATTGGATAGTAGGAATGAGTGTTCTTCAAATTTGTCAAACTGACCTCGAAACCTTTGTTACCAGGTAGGGCTCTTTGATCTGGTTTTGAAGGTTTAGATTTTACCTTATTAGTATTTTTCGTTAGGCTACATACTATTGCAATGAACTTTTTTTTTTTCAATATCTTTTTAGATTTTTTGAAAGTATACATCTCAAATTTTTAAGCACAAAATTCATGAAAATTGTTTTTCTTCATGTTGATTGACTAATAAATTGGAGGTCTTATATACACCGATTGTACTCCATATTTACAAAACTTAATTGTTTAATTTATACTCATCATTTTAAAATATTTCTTTTATTACAACATGTTCTTCTGCCAAGGAAAAAAAATATGCTTTCAACTAATATTTTTTTTCTTTTGAAAAATGTTTTTTAAATAAATCAAGTTAAGTTTAAATTTTAAAATAAATATCATAGATAATATCTTAACTAAAGTAAAATAAGTTATTTATTAGATTTTATAATGTTTTTTTTCTTAAAATTAGGTTGTATATTTATATGTATAAATTAATTTAATTAATGAGTGCCTTATCATGTTATTTAATAAATTTTAAATTGAATAATGAAATCTTTTTATTTAAATTGTTATAAATTTCAATGTTAAAAACTTAAGTCTATTTTTTAATAACGTTGAACATGATAAATGTTAATTTAAAAAAAATATAAAGTTATTATTTTTAATGACATATGAGATAATCAAGTGAAGTCGTGAACTTTTTATTTTAACATTGAAAGTTTTTCAAATTTAACTTCTTTATTTAAATTAACTTTTATTTATTTAACCAAATTAGTCATTATTAGTTAAATTAAATTAAAATTTATTAATTAAGTGTGAAGAATGGTTTATATTATCTAAATTTAGGATTAATATGTTTTAGATTTTATATAGAAAGAAAAAATATAAGATAAAACATAATAGAAAGTTGCTAGAATTTAGAATATACTTAATTGCATGCAAATTGAAACATATTACAATAGAAAGTTCTTTAAATCTAGATTTTTATTATTATTTATTATAAAATTATAATTAATCACAGTTGATTAAAATGAACAAGATAAACTTAAAAAATGAGACTTTTCTTTCAATATATATATATATATATATATATATATATATATATATATATATATATATATAAGAATAATAGATTATCAATTTAGTATTTAATTAATATTTGTTGCATTTTTATATTAAAAAATAGTATAATTTAAAATTTTAAAGATAGATTGTAAAATAAGATCTAAAAATAAATAAAACTAAACCTAAACATAAACATATCTTAATCAAAATCAAACCCTGATCTTAACACTAAATGAAACAAATCCCAAAAAGCTATTCAGTACTTCCTAAAGGACAAGGCGGAGGCTGAGAGTCTGGTGAAAGATTCTAGGGGTTGTTATGGTGTCGACTCCATCAAGGAGTTCTAGGTGAAGGTGCTTACTGGGTAAAAGTATAATATTGTGTCGCAGTAGAGGACATTCTAGGACGGTCCGGCCAGAAGGGGTCCGGCCGGAATTGGTCCGGCCGGAATTGGTCCGGCCGGACGGTGTTCAGCTGGACCCATGTGGCACCCTTTAAGCGCCAGGTGGCACCTATGTGGAGCGGGGAGTTTGGCCGGACCCCCTTCGGCCGGAAGGGGTTCGGCCGAACCCCCAAAATTTATATAAGAAAACAAAGGGGCCCCAGCGGGTCATTGTCATTTAGGGGCCGGCACGGGTCATTGTGAGAACTACGGTCTGGCCGGAT
>MU227128.1:224548-238807 GCA_018584345.1 Thuja plicata
CATTAGTTTACATCATCTTCAAATTCTAAACACAAATGCCACTTTTATGTTGTTAAAGTTTACAAATTTGAATGTTGTCGTCCTTTTCCTTTATAAAAGTGTGACACAGGTTTGTACTTTTACCCTACTGCTGTAATGGAGTATATCTCCCTGCATGGGAGGTATAAAAGGGCTCACTCTTACCATTTCATGCTTCTATGTCATTTCAGACATAAGGTTAGGGTTTCATTTCATTTCTACCTTTTGCATTCTCTCCGTCATAGTATTATTGACCACAGGAAAAAAGAGAGGAAGCCCATTCTGCATGAGGGCCTCATTATTTAATTGTTGAGCATGTTAAAGAAATTGCGGTTAGTATCCCTCTTATTCTGTCTCCTACAGACTCTGGTTCTCCTAAGGCCTCAGGTAAACGGATTCAGGTAGGGGAGGGAATTGCAGTGCCAACAATTAAAAAATTAAAATTTGAAAAAAATAAAGGTATGGATACAAACTTTGATGGAGAGAGTGTTGACGATTATGTGGATACCAATTATATCCCCCACTCTCATTCTAAAGATGAGAGTAAGGAGTCCCTGTCGGTCTCGGTGAGTATTTCTGTCGATGAAGAGGACAAGTCTGTGTTTTCCCATATCGCCAAGGAGAAAGGGATTGACCCTAAAGACATTGAGGGGGATGTGGGTGGTCAGAAAATTCCTATATTGGTCAACTACATGAGCTCTGAAGATCATGATGTTCCTATTTCTCCGAAGCTCGAGGTGGTCATGGAGGTGTAGTCGTTGAGGAAGGAGGATGATACCCCTAGTGTGGACACTGCTGAGAAGGGTAGTGTCCCTTCTAGTTCTAGGAATATTCATTTTTCTAGAACGGTTGACATGCAGGAATAAAATGTGCGACTCCTTCAAGATGACTTGGATGACAAAATTAAACACCCTTTTTGAGTTCTCCAAACTATGAAGGTGATGTATATGTACTCATTTTGCCTTATGAAATGGGTCTTTAAGGAAATAAAAAGCCTCCATATCAGCTTTCATTCCCTCTCTGCTAGAGAGGATCTTATTCAAGGATATATTGGTTTTGGGTCAGTCGGGATTGATGGAAATAAGGACAAAGAGGATGAGAATAATTTGAAGAATCGGCGGGACAGATTTGACATCCTGGAGAACACTCTGAAGAAGCACATTCAGGATAATACCATTTTTATGGGTTCTGGTATGGAGTACCTTAACTCCATAATATTGGAGCTGGATGTTGGTTCTCCAACCATGAAGATTGAGGATGAAAAAGAAGATAAGGAGGATGTTGGTCCGTGCAAGCGCACGAGTTCTACTAAAAAGAAGAAAATCCAAGACAGGATCTTGGAACTCTCAGAATTCAATGCTACTATCAAGAAGGTGTCTAAGGAAAACAAGGAAGTAGAATGCACTATTCTAGATTTTTCCTAGGTCTTGTTGTTCCCCTACTTTTTTTCTTGATCATTTTTTGGTTTTTGGTTGCTGGGTGGTTTAGCTTGTTTTTGGTTTTTGTCTCTGGTTTTTTGTGTTGGTCCTGGGTTTCACAGGCTAGGCTTCAGTCCTATCTTAGTTTAGTGGTTTTATCGCCTATTTCTTTTTTGTAATGGTTGTAAGAGGTTTCGGGTCCCCATAAAACCTATTTTTACCAGCAATCAAAAACATAAATCAAACAAAACAATAATCCTACCAATAAATCAAATCAAACCCTGACCTTAACACATGGAATGTTATCCCTAACACTAGCCCAAGTTTATTTCTAACCATTAACAAAATTTAACCTTGATCTTAACACTAAAAAAAATTGAGCACTAACTTCAACATAATTAAACCCTAACCCTTCAAGAAAACTAACCCTAACTATAATCCACTGCTAAACCAAACCTAGCTAACCCCAGACCAAATTAAAAACCAATCCTAAACATAAATGAAATAAAAACCTAACCCTTGAAATGTTTTTTCACTCAAACACTAATGTTAAACCCAAATTTACATGTAATTCTAACCCTTACCCTAATTCAAAAATCAAATAAAAGTGAAAACTAGAATTAAATTGAATGCTAACACTCAACCTAAATTAACACTTAACACAATTTGGTCTTGACCATTACTAAATTATGGTTAGTCTATACCAAATATCCCTAAATCTAATTGAATATCAAACCTTACAATAAAAAAAATTGAATTGTAAACATAAACTTCTTTGTAAACTAAATCAAATCAAACCCTAACCCTAGCACTTAAACAAGGAAACACTAATCCTAATATTAAACTAATAACTTAAGTCTATTTTTAAATAACATTGAATATGATAAATGTTAATTTTTTAAAAAGTAAAAAATTTATTCCTTTTAATGACATATAAGATAATCAAGTGAAGTCATTAATATCAAAGATTATTTTCAACTATTTATTTTAACATTTAAAGTATATCAAATTTAACTTTTTTATTTTAACTTTTTTTATTTAACCAAATTAGTCATTATTAGTTAACTTAAATTGAAATTTATTAATTATATTAGTATTGGTGATACATTATACTTTATATAAAATTATGTGAAGAATACTTTATACTATCTAAATTTAGGATTAACATTTTAAGATTTTATATAGAAAGAAAGAAAAAAGATAAAATACAATAGAAAGTTGTTAGATTTTAGAATATACTTAATTGTATGCAAAATAAAACATATTACAATAGAAATTTATTTAAATCTAGATTTTTATTATTATTTATTGTAAAATTATAATTACTTATATGAAAATTATAATTAATATTTGTTTTTGTTTAAGTAAAACAGGTTTGACAAGGTTCCTGAAACCCGAAACAAAGTTTAAAATAAAAGCATTACGCCCAGTGTAAAATGAAACGAAACCAAAAGACAGAATAGACCAACAGAGGCCAAAACAAAAAACAAACAGAGCTTCTAAAAAGGAAAATAGAACAAGGACAAAAAAAATATTAGGGACCCTCAAGATAAGTCCACCATCAGGGTGGCCGCCTTGGCCTCGAGAAACTCCATGTTAGCAGTTGAATCCTTGTTCTTCTGGATTTCATATGCCATGTCCTCGTCCTGTATCTTCTTGGTTCTGGCTCTGGTTCTCTTGCCAGAACCCTCTTCAATGTTTTTTTTAGTATCCACTTCCAAGTTGACCGCCTCGATCCCATCTAATTTTTCCTTCAGCTTCTCGATGATGGTATTGGTGTGCTCTTTGGGCACTTTAAGGATATTATAGCTTTGCTCCACTATGTTCTTTAGGGTAGCTTCTATCCAAGTCATATCATCCTCCATTTTTTGAACTCTTATGCTCAGATTCTTATGTTCATCTGTATTGGTGTCATTTTTAACCTTGTCAGTGCCATTAACCCTTTTTTTAATATCCCCCACTTCGTGGAATAGCCATTTGATGGTTCTGTAGTTATCTATCATGCTATTTTGGGAATTGTTGAGAAGGTCCATCTCAAACTCCCTAGTTTTATCACTAAGCACCACCATAGACGGGTTGATAAGCTCATCCAACTTTATTCAGCCTCCCTCACTTTCAATGACCTTGGGGTTTATAATATCTCTAGTGATCCCCATTTTTGCAGTTTTGACATTGAAGTCACGCGAACCAATTATCTTCCCCTGTTCTGACATATAACAACAGAACTCGCTATCCTACCTATCATCCTTCCCTATATTATGGGGAGGGGAAGGGATAGCCTCATTGGTCTTGTGGTGATCTTCCTAGAGCTTCTTCTTTAGATTGTGGTCTGAAACAGGGGAGACACGGCGAGTCTTGTCCTCTGGAGATTTCCAGTCAGCTCTCACTTCCCTCTTCATATCCTTTTTTCTCTGGTGTTTACCCATCATGGGATGTTTTCTCTTTCCACCTTTGCCACTGGAAATAATCTCCTCACCATCTGTGTCCATACCTTCCTCATTATCATTGTACTCTTTGTACGAAGAAATAGCCATGGTGTTCTATTTTTTAGGAGTGACCATTTTCTCTTTTTTAATGGTTTGCAAGCTGACTCTGCACTTTTTAGAGGATGAACCTTGATTTTTATTTTTCATTTCATACTCATCTTTGTTCTCAAGATGCAAAACATCACTATCTTCTGTCTCCGACGGGATGTAGTCAGAACCAGAGGCCTCCATCTCATCTTTCTGAGTCACCTCCTTCCCAAGGATTTTGGCCTCAAAATATTCATAGATTAACAAAAATATGCCTTCATGCAGGGTAGGGCTAGCAATGGCCTTCTCTCTAAACCCATTAATGTTATCATTTATAGAGGCATACAAATAAAAGGGTATAGACAGCTTCATGCCATGGCAAGAATGATTTAAGAGGATAAAATGGTAGGTTCAGATTCTGTCAAACCTAGTATCCAACGTAATGTAGTAGATGATAGCTCTTAAAATGAACCTCCACAATCTTTTCAGTCCTTCAAGAAGGTAGTGGGTGCCAACTTTGGTGAGCTCTTTCTTTTCTTCCTCATTTCTTACAAAGTTGCTAATCGCCGAATCTGAAATTTTTCAGTCTCTATAGAATTTATTTCAAACTATAGGGATACCCATGATAGCAGAGATAACCTCCTTTGTCATCGTGAAATTTCTTCCCTCAATCTCAATAGTGCCTTCATTCCAGCTATTGACGAACATTTTTGTCACAGATTGTCTCCCTCCATGAAGCCTCTCAATCAAGGTACAAATGCTGCCACTTTGAAGGTAGTTCCAAATCTTGGTATGCCACTTCCATTTTTCACAATCCTTAGTTGGCTCCCTCGTATGCCTTTCCCCTCCTATTGAAAGAAAAAAAACAGACATAAAGGAGGTAGAATAGAAACATAGACCTTTTTTCTCTGAATTGTTCCAGATATTTCTACTTCCTTTCCTTGAATGGTAAGTTTTTCCAAAGTGTTTGGGCACCCAGTAAGTGTGCAAGTGTGATTTGTAATGATTGCTTTTCCATCCTTTCTTGTACTTTCCATTAATAGAAAATTCATTACCATTCAAAGCATTAAAAGTCATGATTAATATTAATAATACCCACCTTCCCTTGGATTCATCCATAATCAATGAAATCCAAAGCTTCACGTGAGAGGTCTCCACCGTTAAGCCAGTGAGTCTGCCTATCACTTCTCACTGCCTAGTTCGAAAACAAGTCAGCAACTTGGTTGCCTTCTCTAAACATGTGGGATAAATCAACCTTATCAAAGGTGTTCAAGTGGAGGTGGGTTTCCTCAATCATATTATCTATATTCCATGATGTTGGGTGTTTCATTTTACAGCAGTTTATTATGCTGTGAGAAACACCTTCTAACCAAATTTTTTTGATTCCCAAGTCATGAGATAATTTAGTCACTTGGAAGGATGCATTAGCTTCAGTGTAGTGATTGTTTTGTGTGCCAAATGGAAGGCTGACAACAGCAATGCCCTGGCTGAAACAATTATGAATCACACCATCACTTCCTTCCTTGCCAGGGTTACCCTTTCCCGCACCGTCGAAGTTGTCTTTGGCCGATCCATCCAGAGTAAAGCTCAAGGAACAGTGATTTCTTTTGTCTATGGTCTTCATGGGAGTAGCAGAATAATCTATACCTGCAAAAGGATTAGTATTTCCACAAGTAACATAATTTTCCAGAAGAGCATGGTGTATCTTCTCATATATGATTTTGGGATTGTCTCTACTATCCCTAAAGATGTGGTTATTGCGCTCTGTCCAAAATCCCCAATAGAGGTGAGGAAGCACCCATCATTAAATTTTATGAAAGGCGGTGTTTTTGAAGGGCAAGGTCCAATGAGAAAAGAGGTCCTTGACAAAGGAAGGGAAGCACTAATGCAAGCCAAAAAGAGACACGAGAAACTGCCAGACAGACCTAACAAAGGTACAATGAATAAAGAGGTGGTCCATAGATTTATCTTGGCTCTGCCATAGAACACACCTATTGGGGATAGGGATTCCATGCTTGATAAGATGATTAACAGTGAGAATGTGATTTTGAAGTAAAAGCCGGTAAAAAACATTGATTTTTGGAATAAGGCCAGGTAACTAGGCATTAGCCTAGAAAGGAGTAACCTCCTAATGCATTTGAACAAAGTAGGTAGAGGCCACAGTGAAAGAGCCATTAAGGGATCCTTCCCATATCAAAGCATCCTGTTTCTAAGAGAGAGAGAGAGAGAGAGTAACGGAGAAATCTCCTAGGAGATAGAGGACAAATCCACCCATAAGTTACCCACTCTAAAATTACAAACTCTATCCCTGAAAAGAAAGGTGCATTCCTCCTTCCAATATTTAAAGCAATCTATGTCTTTCAGGGGCCCTGATAGAATCCAATTGTCATTCCAAAAGATAATATTGTGACCATTTCCAATTTTTCATTTCACTTTTGACTTGGCCAGGTCTTTGGCATTGAGGATGTCATTCCAGATACAAGAACCATTTGGGATATCATCACTTTGGAAGAAAGACTTCAAAGAAGTATTGGACAAGTATTTATCCTCAAAGAAATCCCTCCATTCACCTTTACCATGGAAAATCTGGAAAATCTATTTGGCTTGAAACACCTTATTGAAAAGCCTAATCCTCCTGATTCTCAGACCACCATCCCTTTTAGAGAGACAAAATTTGTCCCAAGAAATCAAAGGGAAATGTCTATGCTCATCTGCCCCAGACCACAGAAACCTTCTTTGGATTTTTTTCATAGCTTCAGCCACTTTAGCCTGGATAGAAAAAAGGCTAAGGGCATAAGTGGGAAGGTTTTGAAGAGTGGATTTGACCAACTAAATCTTACCAGCTCGACTGAGATGAATGCCTTTCCACCCTGCCAATTTCCTATTAAATCTGTCAACGAGACTATTCCGGAAATATTTAGGGGGTTTAGCGCAAAGAGGGAAGCCCAAGTAGGTGAAGGGGAGAGAACCAATCCTACACCCTAAAATATCTACCATTTTCCTTTGTCTGGCTTCACGCGTATTAATAAAAAAGATGGAGCTCTTGCACTAGTTGATTGATTGGCCTGTGGCCCTGGTATAGGAATCTAGTAAGAGTTTAACAACTCTAACCTCATTAACCAAGGCTTCTCCTCCTAATATGGTGTCATCAACAAACTTTTGATGAGAAAAAATGGTAAAAATAGACGATGGCCTGATGCCTTTCAGCTCCCCAAATATCTTATGAGCCAAAATCGATCTACCCAAACACTCAGCCAAGATGATGAAAAGGATAGGAGATAGAGGATCCCCTTGTCGTAGGCCCTGAGAAGCTCTAAAGAAGGTTGAAGGAGACCTGTTGACCAAGACCGAGAATGAAGGCAAAGAAATGAGCTGATGGATGATAATTAATATTTGATGCATTAATGCATTTATATTAAAAAATAATATAATTTAAAATTTTAAAATTAGATTATAAAATAAGATCTAAAAATAAATAAAATTAAACCTAAACCTAAACATATCTTAATCATAATCGTAACCCTAAACCAAGCTCAAATCTAACCATAAATGTATTTGAATATTAAACTTTGAAATAAACCAAATTGAGTCCTAAGTCTAAACCTATTTACAAACTAAACAAAATCAAACCATGAACTTAACACTATATCAAACAAAACAATAATCCTAAAAATAAACCAAATCAAACCTTGACCTTAACACATGGAATTCTATCCCTAACACTAGACCAAGTATATTTCTAACCATTAACAAAATTTAATCTTGATCTTAACACTAAACAAAATTGAACACTAACGATTTCATACTGCCTAGTGATAAAACTTTTGTTGGTAACTGATATAGATTTCTCTAAATAAAGATATTGCATTCTCCTCATTCTTTTTTATCTGCAAGTTCATCACTATCAAATAAACTTTAGGCTTAAGAAAGTATGAGAACCCGCATTTTGATTAAATACATATTTATCTAATCTAGAAGGCCTTGCTCCTAGATTTATTGAGTTAAAAAAACCACTTTATGAAACTCATTTTACTTAATATATTAATTTTAAAATTCATAGATGTTTGATTTGAAAATAAATTTGCACTTATTTTTCATTCATTCCGGTTTTTTCAACACCCAACTCCTTTGCTAATCAAGTGATATATGAGTACATAAATTGAGAAATTTTAAAAAATTTGTAGCTATGAATCAATCAATACTAAATTTTCAATTAGAGCACGAAATTAGGAAATATCAAAGGGAAAAAAGAAGAGCATATCTGAGAGAATATAGAAGGCAACGACGGGAATAGATGACAGACAATCAGAGAGAAGAATAAAGAATAAGGATTATTGAAGTTCAAAGACAAAAATATGCTAGATGAAGGGCAGAATTATGAGTACAGGAATTTGAATCTTAAAATAGAGAACAATGAAATAGGAATAGAAATAGTCGTCAATGAACATCTGATGAAGTCTCTCATTCTCAGAGAGGAGGAACACATGAATTTTATTTTGAATCAAGTGGTAGATACAATGATCTATTCACCACAAATATATAATAAAACATGTGCCTGAAACACCTAATCATACAAGTCAATTTGGGATCAATTTACCTACACAGGGAAATGTAGAAAATACACAAAACTCTCAAATAGGGATCAATTTACCCACACAAGGAAATGTATAAAATGTACAAAATCCAAATGGAATTCTTCAAGATGATTTCTACAGATTCAAAATACACTTTCGACATCAATTGGATAGCTTTAGAAATCCAAATATGTGCTTTATTTGTCAAGAAAGTTATCTAGGAATGAAAGTGTCAAGCAGGTCAGAAGGTTTAGTATAGACCAGGTGTCGACAAGAAAGAGAAAATAATAGATTCTCCACTTAAATTAATATGGACCTAGGGTTGCAACCTACAGAGCTTGCAAAATTGACTCAACTTGTGGAGATGTTAATTGTACATGTTAGACCCATACTTCAAGTTACACATGCAAAAGGTGGTCAATATAAATATAAAGGACACACAATAAGTTTCCCACAAAATATAGAATGTGTTTTCAATATATTTCCGCAATATATAATAGATAATTTTCCAATCATTATTATTCGAAGAAGAGATCAACATAGGACATACTATAAGTTTATTGTGAATAGGGATCACGTCTACAAAGCACTCAAATATAAAGTAGAGCATGAAAAGTCTTACTCTAATGTTACAATTAATGAGGATACTCTCAACGATTTGTCTATAAATACGGATGAGAATATTTTTAGTATATTGAAGACAGTCAATATGGAATTTGATTCAGATGCAAATGAGATTATTTATATGGGTCCAATCTTGGAGACAGATGAATGTGATATAATAGAGCATGCAACATCAATGGATTTGAGACCATCTAATTCCCAGAAGGAAATGAAACTTATCCATGCATGGGTTAATAACCCTGATGCAAATCCAACGTCACTGATAGACTGACCAAGTATTGGTGCATCTCCCATTAATTAATATGTCACATCAAGATTACTTGATATGATATTTCCATCATTCTTTCCTGATGGTAGATGCGATTGGTTAGAACTATGGATGAGGCAGGTGAATCTCCATGAATTTGGCAAGCATCTATTGTGGTATAGGGATTATCATTTTGGTAATAATCCTAGATTTAGATATTTTATGATGAACATGAAATTGAGACACCGTAAATAGAATTAATCTTTATAATTTGTAAAAACAAGCTTTAAAGACATGCCAATTACCATCAATGAGTTGTGCCATCATATGGAAAATACACATCACTCTAATTTTTCTCATGGGTTGATGCGATTTGGGACAACATTGAGGGGAACAAGAGAATACTAGGCTAAATATTGTACAAAATTGATAGATATACTTCATCAAATTGGTTCTCCTACAATATTTTTCATGTTGATTGCAGCTGATATGTATTGGCCCAATTTGCATGAATTAATACCAGGAACAATAAAAACAATTCCATAAGAAGCTCAAAATTGGAGGAAAAAATATTATTGACTATCCTCACATAGTCACACATTATATATATTTGAGACACTCAATAATCGGGAAATAAATTTTAGAAAAGGGAATGAATGTCAAAGATTATTGGTGTAGATCTAAATTTCAGCATAGGGGTTCTGCACATATACATGGATTCATATGGATCAATGGGGCACCCAGTATGGACAATATTGAATTGTCAAATGAGGAGGAACAAAAAATTACTGAAATATATTTCCATTCAATTTTTCATGCATGGAACCCTGAGAAGATCCTCACCAGAGGAATATATAGGCATGTTTATAAAATTTGAATACATTTTTAATGTCATGTATCTGATATACTAATATATCCATGTCTCAAAAACACAAGACAACTTGTAGTGGTGGATCTGGACCATGACTATGAAGAGATCCTAAACTGTGTATAATGACACACAATTTGTAAGGAGGGTGCATGCCTATGAAAGAAAAGGGGAAGCATGGTTTGCAGGTATTCATTACATACAAAAATATCTATATCAAACTTAAATTTAATTTAAAAATTTGAGGAAACTAAATATATGACTTGCGTATATTGATTATAGGTATAATGCTCCTTGGCCATTAAACCTGGAGGGATCAAAATTATATGAAGACATAGAAACAGGTGAAAATAAATTTGAACCAGTAAGAAATGATGATAGAGTGAATTCACATAATCTTCATATACTACAGTTATGGAGAGCTAATATACATTGGCAACCTATTCTTCCCATACATGTAGTGATAAGATACATTAAAAAGTATGCAATAAAAGCTTAGAAAAGTTCTGAAACATACCACCAAATATTGGTTTGTCTCTCCAACATGGAGAAACCTGATGATTTAGCTACACAATCATATAGGAGGCTTCTAACTGAGACAAATATAGAAAGAGACATTGAGGCTCAAGAAATATATAATATGTTATTAGAACTTCCATTGGTGCAGACCAATAGAAGATTTGTTAATCTAAATGTTTCATGTGAGGTGTTCAAACCTATAACTCTAAAAAATGAAAATAATGAAGAGAGTGGTGAAGAACAGACAAAATATTTCATTGATGGGTATAAAAGAAGGTTGTTATGTATGGAAAGTGTTACATTAATTGATGCAGCTAGATCATGGTTATATAATCCTAAAAGAAGAAGAGGCAACAAATGGGAGCCAAGGGAAAGATTAGCAATTATTATAGTGTTTCCCAGGTTTGTAACTATTCCTTCAAGTGATTTAGGTAAATGGATTGACTTTTATCTATCATAGTTATTGCTTTATAAACAATTTCGTGACATTGGAAAAGATATTGGTCATGATCACGACTCCATAATAGAAAACTGGGAGTCATTCAATTACAATCCTTGGCCTGTTGAACATAGAACGTCTGGAGAAGATGTTGAAAACCAAAGTGTTTTTGAAATTTAAGACAATGAAGATGTTCACATAAATACCACTGAACACAAATGGTCAAAATATACACTATTCAAAAATAGATATCTGAATGAAAGGGATTTAGTAGTCCTATCTGAGAAACCTTTTTTAGAATTTGATCAACCTGTTAATTCAACAAACACAAAAAAACCAACCAACATTCATGAATGAATGCCATCCTGGATGACACTCACCCACAAACATTAATTTATTCATTTTATTTGCTGACCTAACAGATTGATCGGTGATATGTGTGCAAAAGGTGATCATATGACTGAGTGCAGATAGCAAGAGAAAATACAGATGCAGAAAAGGATCTATG
Organism: Thuja plicata; assembly: GCA_018584345.1. Taxonomy (NCBI): domain Eukaryota; kingdom Viridiplantae; phylum Streptophyta; class Pinopsida; order Cupressales; family Cupressaceae; genus Thuja; species Thuja plicata. Next base: position 236,277 of record MU227128.1, read on the forward strand.
ATGCTACAGGAGACACATGAGCAAGGAAGGGTTCTTAATGGACTGAATATGCAGAAGTGGAATGATGAGAGGTTCTCTTTGCAAATGGGAAATAAAAGAAATGTTGTTATAGTGAGTACACAAATGCAGAAAAGGCATAATGGTTTATCTTGAGAAAATCACTAAATTCATGCCTGGTATTATTATCATTTCTATGTTATTAGCTACTACTGTTATGTTTTTTAAAACTATTGGATTTGCAAAGTAAAAAGATGCATAACAAGAAATGACAATTATTTGAAAGCTACAAAAAGAGAACAAAGAGCAAGGATTTTAATAACAGTAGGTTGGTGTGCTTTCATAAAATGAAAATTCATAGAAGATAGTTACATTATGGACAAAACAACAGGGAGTATTCATCATCCAAAGAATTCAGTGATAGTTCATGATCTCAAAAAAGTTCTCATGCCTCCAAATAAAATTTCAAGAGATGTCTTTATGCAGGGTATTTAGATAGATACATCTTATTCTGGTATAATGTTCATCATGCACAATGCAGGGGAGAAAGACATAAAAATGGAGTATTCATGTTTTCAGGGTTCCTGTTATGAAGATTATCCATGGGAGTCACGAGCCCATGCTCAAACCCCATGGGTTTTGTCTTATATGCTGATAAAAGAATAGTGTATTTTCACACTGGAAGGAACAACACTTTTACAGTGTTCTGAACATGACATGTTTTGATAAATTTTGCTCACGATTTCACCAGTGAATTTGAATGTTGTTTATTTTATCTAATTTCTGGAGGGAAAATACTTTATTTGTTTTGAAAGATAGAATAAAAAAAGAAAAGTTTAGTTTGTAGAGATGGAATTTTTTTTCCTCATGACAATATTGTTGTGTTTGAAAAACATTAAGTGGAGTGCATTTGTATACAGACAGGATAGCCATCCAAGAGAACCTAAGTTCACATAAAATATACACCTATTCAAGATCAACTTAATAGCTATGTGGGTATATCTTTTTTTTGTTGTTGTTGTTGACATTAATAAAGCACATAGAGAAGTAATGAAGGAAATGATAGCAAGTAAACAACAGAAGGTAACTCTGAGTATGTTTAGGGTTGCAAAAGAAGTGATGAAAGCACATGCTAGAGTTTTGAAGTAAGCAAACAACTACTACAACATACACAACATTAATATCAAAACACCTTAAGTTGCTGCCAGAGATGTGTATTTTTAATAACTCATAAAAATGAAGTTATTGAAACTCAAAGTTACGCATTTGGAATGCATTTAAAATGCAGAAGTAACAAGAAAAGACCAGATGTAACTTATCTGAAGAAAAGAGGACAAGAAGACTGAGTTCGAGATCCAGATTAGAGGCCAAGTGTCCTGGGTTACAACAGAGAAGATGAAGCCCATTTTTTTTTTAAAAAAAAGATCAACAGGGAAAGCCATGACCTCTTCAAGTGTATGTTCACCATAGACTGGGGATGAGTCTGAAACTATGGCTGAGATGCCTAGTTTTGATTCCAAGTCCAATAGATTCATCTACACCTCTCAACCACAACTCAGATTCACTCCAAGCTTACAATGGGTGTGAAACTTCCAAATTCAAGTCCCAGTTGAAAACAAAGAGTCAGCGCTATCCATTATGGCTTCTAAACATCTAGAGCCTAAGCTCTACAAGCTACTCTGCAAGTGCCCCACATATTGGATACCACAGGCCATAACTCACAGTTGACAGAGCCCAATCTTTTGAATTCCAAGTTCAACCGAATAGACTCCAAAAATTCCAACGGAATCCACAAAATGTGCCATATGTTATGGCAGAGCGAGTTCAAACCCACAGTTTCCCACAGAGCCTGAGAAGCCCGAGCTTCTCCACATACTCTAGAAGCAAATGCAGTGCCATTGATTATGGCTTCCCAACTCCAGTTCAAACAAGCATGGCGGCGCCATAGAGAAGAAAACCCTATATGCAAATGAAATCGATAAACACTATGCATTGTGTTTTACCCAATTGTGAAGTCCACTGACAAATGGAGTAAATTCTATGATATTTTCTAGTGCATCGACATTCCCTCCACAGTTCCATGACAGTACTTTTCATGCCATGAAGACAACATTACATCTTCTCAATGATCTATTTAGATCAATTATGAGTTGTTCTCAAGCATTGAGATCGAGTTATATCAACTTGGTTATACCATGGTTGGATGATTTAAAGTCAGGGTTTGATTCTTTGCTACCGACTTAGTGTAGTTAGGGTTTCCTATGGTGTCAGGTTATGGTTGGGGTTGTATGCCTTTAGATTTTATGTATTTAGATGTTATGTAATAAATTTGGTAGGGTATATAAAAGTGATGTATTTTATTTACCAACTTTGGAGGGGGGGCTAAACTTAGGGCTTGATTTAGGGAACTTGTTAAGCCATATAGTTTAGTAGCTTTCTATTGTGGAGGGCTTTTTGGGGGGAAATATTTTCAAAAAATTAAGCCATGTGGGCTATATAGTGGATCCTTTGCTTCATGTTTAGGGGTTCAAGAT
>MU227128.1:238857-262871 GCA_018584345.1 Thuja plicata
TCTTGTTCCTATAGCTACCTTTTTATGCTTTTGTATCCATTGTTAGTTCATGTTTGTGATATCAATTTTGTGCAAGAGGATGCTTGTATTCCTTGCCATTATTTTGAGATTCATTCATGTAACTACAGACAGATTTTGAGAAGAATATAGTTGACACATTTTTTATACATCTTGTGGTGATCATTTGTTCAAAGCCTATTCATTTTTCTGCATTCAAGTGTAATACATCTGTAACATGGATTAGTGGATTGTATCAATTCCTATTCTAGATTACATAATATAATCCTTTTGCATAATATGCATGTTGTTGATAGTAAGATTGCTATTTGTGGTTTAAACCCTAGTAGTAACATTCAAATTAGCCTATGTATTGGATAGTGAGTGCTATTGTAGAGATCATTAGGGTATGTTAAGTGAATGTCAGTTTGAGGCTTTGAGAGGTATGAATCTTATTTGGTGTATCACCCTTCAAGTTTTATTCATACAATTTTAGTTAGAATTTCTCCCTTTTCTTCCCAAAATCAGGAGAAGATAGTATAATATTGATACCCAAATTCAATAGGAACCGGCCTAGAATTTGGAGACTCCTTCTCAATCATAGTCCACCCACAGCTAGAGAAGGTTTTCATTGTTAGGATAGAATACCTATAACGCCTCGATGCCTGAATTGGGGTGGTAATTCTAAACCTCAACAATTATTAGAGGAAAACCATTCAAGTGAAAAAAGTCTAGTATAATTAGATTTGTTAAATATAACAAGAACATTGATTATAAAAAATTTTACAGAGAAAAACTATTGTTGTATGTTCCATTTGAAAAAAATGAAAATAAAATCACACAGGGGTTTAAAATAATTCAAGACGCATACAATAATTGCGAGAAAAGAATTAAAGAAAATGAAGCTAAATATACATACAATTTCAATTCAATATGGGGAGATTTAGATCACGCATTTGAAAAGCTTAGAAAAACTCAAATTATAAATGAAGAAAAAAATTACACAAAAAAGACTACTAACAATAACGTTGAAACATACGATCTCATTTTAGATTTGCAACATTTACAAAACAAGAAAACTCAGTTTGATATTGATTTTTAAATTGTAGAAAACCCAAATATCCTTGACAATGTACAATATAATAAACTGAGACAATAATTAAATGAAGAACAACAATAAATTATAAAAGATATTGCAATCACAAAATAATGAAAAAAACTATTATACCTCTTTTTAACTGGCACTATAGGGACTAGAAAAAGTTCACAACAAAAGAAATCTTTTAAATGTTTTTACGCATTTATAATTCAAATCCTAATTCTAATCCATTAAAGCCAAAAGGACTAGTTATGGCCTAAATATGGAAAGTGACTTTAAATGTAGGGGGACAACAATACATTCTACATTGCTACTTCCCTTTAATAAATCCACCTTCACCTCACCTAGGAATGACACAATCGATTTATTGAAAAAGCATTATGCACAACTACAAGTATTTCTTATAGATGAGGTTTCTCTAATTGGAAGTTGATTCCTATATTTAATTGACAAAAGAATGAGAAAAATCAAACATTTCCCAATAATGTATTTTGGAGGTATTGACATCATCTTTTGTGGATACTTATATCATGTACAACCAATAAAAGATAGCCTCATTTTTTAACCATGAACAATTACCATACAATTTCTAGATAGATATGATAACGTCTTATCAATTGAAAACTATAATGTGACAAAAAATATTTTCTTCATTTCTATACTAAATAAAATATGAACCAATTCACAATCCAATTATGAAATAGACTATCTTAACAAAAAATGTTTTAGACCACCTCCATTTGATCTAACGTTCCCATATATTTTCCATAGAAATAAGTTAGTACATTTACACAGTCAAAGAATGTTATCCATTGTTCTTGGTGAACCAATTATCATTAATTCAATTTACTAAATAGATGATAACTATGACAATATAACAAAATATCCAAAAAAAAACCTACCCAAACAAATAATATAAAAAACCAATATGTTAGTTTATTTGTATGCAGGAAATTATAACATGAAAAATGGATTAGTAAATGGTGCTGATGGAATTTTCAAAAAGTACACTATTTCAAATGAGGCATACATAATTTGGATTAAATTCAATGACAAAAATATCAGCCAAATTTAATCAAAAAAATTTGAAAACTTATATACACAATAAATTTCTAAACAATCGGTATCTATTCTACGAATAACAAAACTTTATCACCCTATTTTGTGCTACAAAATGAAGGGGAAGCTCTAGGATGATTACCTTGAGACCAACCAGGTCATTCCCTCTCCTTAGTTCTCTCAACCCCAAAATATAGGGAATGGTGATAGGCAGGATAGCGCGTTCTATTGTTATATGGAAAAACAAGGGAAGAATATGGGATGGCGTGACTTGAATGTCAAAACTGCCAAAATAAGGATTAGCAGAGAAATTATTAACTGCAAGGTCATTGAAGGTGAGGGAGCCTGGATTAAGCTGGAGGAGCTTATCGACCCGTCAACGGTGGTGCTTAGTGAAAAAACCAAGGAATTTGAGATGGACTTGCTCAATAACACTAGGAATAGTATGTTAGATAGCTACAGGACAATTAAATGGCTATTCCATGAAGTGGAGGATCTCAAAAAAAAGGTTAAATCCAAAGGAAAGGCTAAAGTGGATAGCAATTCAGATGAATAGATAAATCTAAGTACCAGAGTCCAAAAAATGGAGGATAAAATTATTAGGGTCGAAGTTACCATAAAAAACATAGCGGAACAGAGCTATAATATCCTCAAAGAGTCCAAAGAACACACTAAGACTATCATCGATAAGCTGGAGGAAAAATTAGATGGGACGGATACGACCAACATGGAAGTGGAGAAAGAATAGAACATTGATCAGGGTCCCGACATGAGAAGTAGAGCCAGCACTAATAAGATAAAGGATAATGACATGGCAATTGATCTCCAGAAGATCAAGGGTTCAGCTACTAATATGGAGCTGCTTGAGGCCAAGGCAGCCACACTGATGGTGGACTTATCTTGATGGCCCTTGGTCTTTTTCGTTGTCCCTATTTTATTTTCTTTTTTAGAAACTTTGTTTGTTTTTTTTCTTTGGCCTTTGTTGGCCCGTTCTGTCTTTAGTCTCTATCTCATTTAAGACTGGGTGTATTGTTATTTTTTCAACTCTTCTCAGGTTTTAGGAACCCTGTAAAACCTATTTTACTTACTCAAAAACAAAACTATATAAAAAAAACCCATCACATGTCAAGGTTCACAAACAATTCCCCATACAACTAGAGTGTGCATGAACAATTCATAGATCACAAGACCTTACATTGGATGGAGTTTCATTTGATCCATTAGGAGTCAATTCACATGGATTAGTATATACAATGCTATCTCATGTTTGAGGTATGCAATCACTATTCTTGATAAATCCACTTGCAAAACAAAATTTTAAAATCAAGGATAAAATAATAAATGAGATGCATCAGTTAACAACAGATGCAAAATTGAAACTAGCATATTCCAAGCCTGAGGGTGATACAAACAATTTGATAACAATTCTATCACTAAATAGAAGAAGCCTTACATCACATATGGATGATATTCGAAATGACTATGATTTCTTACACGCAGACATAATATGTCTACTAGAAACGCATACCTTGAACATACCTTATCATGAAAAAAAATGTTTGAATCTATTTCTATGCATCATACTCATGGACTTAGGACATCATTAAAAAACATATACTCATTACAGATTCAAAGAAATACATTTCAAATAATGTTGAAATATTGCAATCAAAATTAACCCTTCATACTTTCAAACTAATAATATTTAACTTGTATTCACCACCAAATACAAAAATCTTCTCAATCATTGATAACATAGAACAAGCATTGCCCACTAGAATTTTCAACAATAATATAGTCATCATTGGTGATTTCAATATCAATATGTAACATAATAATATAAACATAATTAAACTAGAAAGATATTTAAACAATAGAAATATACATTTCTTACTTAACAAAACACATCATTCACAAAGATCAACTATTGACCACACTTGGTCCAACATTAACAAAACAAATTACACAATCTCAATGATAGACACATTGGAGTGACCGCCATACTATTTCTCTAATTCTTCAATATTTACATAAATAAAATAAACTAACAGTAAGAACATCTATTCGCTTACTACTCTTTCTTATTTTATTATGGTTTACGTAAAGCTTCACCACTGCCATATGTTTGTTGTTCCTGTTTACTAGAAATGAAGACCAACAAAAGAATAAAAGTAGACAAGGATATTGTTCAACGTGGACAAATAAAAGTGTAAGCATCACTTTTTATCTCTTACAAAATTTTCTATAAATAATATTTTCACTTTTTTATATCATAAATAATAAATACACCTTCACATTATATTTCAGCACCAAAAAGGAGATTGCTAGTGTAGTCTCAATTGAAGACCTCGATGCACACAAAGGTGGCAATAATTTTTAGGGTGATATTGTTCTTACATACAAAACTCACCTGGACAAAACAAAAAATGCAATTGAAGTCCTCTGTGATGACTTATCAGACAAAAAAGGAGAGATGAGAGTAACCCTCAACCTCATAGGAATTTTTGTTGACAAGTATGAACAAACCATTCTTCCTGGGTCAAGTATTAGAATAATAATTTTCCAAATTGCTTCAAAAACAAGCTATGATCATGGTGACTTTGAGTGTATTTTGTTAGTACATATTAGACATAAAAGATAGAGAAACTAAATATGATCATGCACATATAAATAATAACTACCATTTTCTAAATATTATAAGTTATAGGTTTCATCAAAACCATTTTTTTTTCTTTCCACAACATATCTGATAAATAATACTCTTTGATTATAAAAGATATGCATACATCCAAATCTCTTGCACAATTTTATTGTCATCGAAGAACTTGTCAGAGTAAAAGATTATCCTATGACACTATTCAAAAATATTGTGAAACAAAATAACATAAAAGGCTGGGATTTTCACACATCCAAATCAACTTACATTGGACCACTCACAAATAAAGAAATTGTAGATCACCTACATACACTAATGCATTCGACATATGAGGTAAGTTTTGTTCAAATATTTGTCTACATATCTCTCTAAGTCTTTGATGAAAAATTCTATAAATTTATTCTGAGTCTTTTATAATTATCAATTTCAATCTACATTTATGTTTGCTAATATTTATTCTAACTTGCCCTAAATTTTAATAAATTGTTTAATATTATATTTCTAGGTATATGGGGTTTTAAGAGTAGAAAACACTTTATGTATACCCTTTCAACCAACCTGTGCAAAATGCAATTGCACCACTTTTACCTTTGGTACAATCGAAGATGATATTGTTCACTGTCACAAATGCAATGAAAATACCTAGTACACCTATATCCATTCTCTAAAATGCATTTTAACAACATACAACAAAAAGAATGTTGAATGCACACTCCAAAATGACATGTTTAATCATTTACTCCCACAACTTAAAAACATATGTTATAATGACTACATCAAACATAAGACAAGGATAATCTTCATCCTTCATGGGCTCCAAATGGAAGGCAATTATACATTGGATCAAAAAAATATAATAGTTGATTTTCATGAAGACAACATACTTCTCTTGGAATCTCCATCTCAACTAAATAAATTTATTTCTTTTTCTCATTTCAAAATTTTATTATCCTTTACTATTACTATTCATAATTACTGTACTAATTTAACCTTTTTTGGCAGGTTACTCAACAGTGATTGTAGGTAAATTTTTTATAACAAGTGGTTAACAAAAATGCTCTGCAACTCCACCGCAACTAGGTTTCTGCTCGATTATTTTTTCAAATGTTGGCTTCTGCCTTGGCCCCTGCTCCGCTGGGGGAGCTGGGGAGTGACTTCCTGGACCTGTTCCTGGTCCTTTCTAGGAGAGATTACTTGGAACCCCTCTCGGCAGGGGTTGGCCCCTTTTCCTCTGTGATGGTGGACTCACCTGGTTCCCTATCTGGTGTTACAGTGTCCCCTTCAAAGCCTGTGAAGGAGGATAATTATGTTGCATTGGGGGGATGGAAGAAGGCGGTGTTGGGATCTGGGTCTCCTGACACCCCTTATATGCCTGAATTCTCGGCTAGAGAATTCGGTCCTAAAATCTCTATCCCAGATGGAGTTGTGGAGGACATATCTACTACCCTACACCTTTCCCTTGTTAGGAGGTTTGTTGCCTTTAGGCCCACCATAGAGATGGTGTATAATTGGTGTACGGCCAGGTGGAAAGTTAAATGATCCCTGTCAATTTCTGCTATGCCAGGGGGTCTGTTCCTATTCAGATTTAATGCTGAGGTGGATTTTACTAGTGTTTCTACAAGGAGCTGGTACTATGGGAAGCATGCTCTTCTGATGGCTAAATGGAAGCCTGGATTTAACCTGGAAGTTGAACCACAAAAAGCTTCTCTGGTGTGGTTCCACCTTCCGAGTCTTCCCCTAGAATTTTGGGATGATAAAGTGCTTAGATGGATAGGGAACTCCTTCGAAAGTTATATGACAGCTAACATGGTTACTCTGACTAAGTCACACCTGGTGTTTGCTAGATTTTGCATTAATTTCATGATGAACAAGCCCCTTCCCAACTTTGTACTGCTTAATTCCAAGTGGGGGAACTGGAACCAGGCCATTGTTTATGAAAATGTCACACTACACTGCTAGAAATATGGGAAAAATGGGCATGTGGTGACTATTTATAAGGGCACTTCCAGGTTGGAGGAACAACCTTTCACATGCTCCTCTCCTAAGGTTAACAATGTTGAGTCCCTCCAAGCTATGCCTTCAGTGGATACCACAGTTTCCAGTGGCGGGTTCCCCCCCATGTTGGTGGGCTAGTGTTGGAAGGGCCAGACAAGAACACAAAGACCGAGAAGATTGAGGCCTTATAAAAATGGTAGATGAAGGAAGGGTCAATAAGGAACATAGAGGCCAAGAAGGTTGAGGCATTATAAGAATGTGAGATTCTCACGGTGAACAATGTAGCTGAGATGGGTATAGCCCCTGAAGATGGAGAAATGGTCATAGTATTAACGGATGTCTCTAACACTCTCATTAACAGTCCTAATGGTCTTGATGCCAGTATAGTGAATAAGACTCGGGTGGTTGGATGTGCTCTGATAGGAAAATTTTGGGGAGAAACTTCATTCACCCGACAACGTGGATCAGATGGGGCGGAAATGATGAGAACATCCTCCTTGTCGCCCTCGACTTTTACCCTCGACTGGTCAAAACCTAAAAGGAAAACTAGGAGCAAGAAGATGGATGAAGGACTTGAGTCAAAAAAGAAGGCAGATGTAGGGAGTGAAAACAAAGTTGGCCGCCCGACTGCTAAGGTGACCAGAGCTAAGGAAGCAGCAAGGGTCATTGCCAGTGGAAGGCAACTAACCCTGGAGGACTCTCAAAAAGGTAAAAGATGAAGTTCCTATCATGGAACATAAGGGGTATGAACAGCCCGCAAAAATAGTTCACTTTGGAGAAGTATATTACGGAGCTCCAAGTTGATATGGTTCTCATACAAGAGGTTAAAATGTAGTACAATATTTTTGCACCGCTGGTTGATAAAATTTGGCCGGGAGTGGCCTTTCTGTACAGTGAAGCTGATGGGGCTTCAGGTGGTGTTTCTACTCTTTGGAACCCTAGTAAGTTATTTGGAAACATTGTGGCTTCTTCTCATAACTTTCTTGCTGCATTTTTTACTTGGAATAATTCCTCCTGGTATATGTTCAACATTTATGCCCCAAACTCTATAATGGAATGGGGTAGACTCTGGGGGAAATATCTAACCTCATTTATGCTGACCATGATTACCCTATTATGTGTGCTAGGGATTTTAATTCTCCCCTGATCCCTTCTGAGAAATTGGGAGGGTCCCAAGATTATTCAGATAGTATGCAGGAGCTGGCTGATTTCATGAGGTTAAGTGATTTGGTTGATATTGAGTTGCAGGGAATGTGTTTTACTTGGTCTAACAATAGAAAAGGTAGGCACCTTATCCAGGTTAGGCTGGATAGATGGTTGAGGGTGGGATATTTCCCCTCTGATTGGGCTCTTGCACCTCCCAAGGACTGTGTCTGATCACTCTCCTTTGATTCTTGACTGGGAGGAGAAATCCCGTGCTGGACCCCAGCCATTCCGCTACGAGATCATGTGGCATTCTCACCAGTAATTTGAAGATTGTATAAAAAGGTGGTGGAATATGCCTATTAGGGGAACGGCTATGTTCAGAATTGCTGAGAATCTTAAAATTATCAAAAGGGAGGCCCATGGGTGGAGCAAAAATAAGTTCGGGGATATCTTCCTGTGTAAGAAAGAGATAGAGGAAAAAATTAAACTCCTCCAAAATGAAATGGCCATGGGCAATTCCTCTTGGGAAGCTCATATTGAGGAAGAGAGCTGGAGAAAAAAATGGAAAGACAACCTCAAAAGGGAGGAAGGTGACAACAACTCTTCTTTTTTCCACAGATCTGCTTCAATCCATAAAAGAAGAAATACTATTAAATTCCTGGCTATCGGTGGGGAGGTGATGACTGAGGAAGAACACATGGGTAATCATGTGGTAGATTTCTTTTGTGACACTTTTAGTAGTCTGATATAGAGGGGGGTTGATTCTAACAGCTCTCATCTCTTGGAGGCTATCCCGACTGTTATTTCTAGAGAAGAGAATGATACGTTGCTTTCCAAGGTTTCTGAAGAGGAAGTCAAAACTGTGGTTTTCTCCATGGGTGCTTTCAAATCTCCTAGTCTGGATGGATTTCCCCTGGCTTTCTTCCAACATTTTTGGGATGTCATAAAATATGATATTATCCATGCTACTCGTGATTTTGTTAGAACTGGCAAAATCCTCAAGAGAATTAACAAAACTTACATTGTTCTGGTCCCTAAAGTTCAAGACCCCAAGGAACTAAGTGATTTCTGACCTATTAGCCTCTGTAATACTGTTTATAAAATCCTTTCAAAAATCATCACAAATACGATTAAACCTCCCCTGGGTAAAATAATTAACTGCAACCAGAAGGGGTTTATTTCGGGAAGGCGAATTCTAGACGCGGTTATCACTACCCATGAAATCATTCACTCAATGGAAAGAGGTAATAATGCTGGCATGGTGCTGAAATTGGACATTTCTAAGGTGTATGATAAGGTGATTTGGAAATTCTTTTACGGGGTGCTAAAAAAGCTTGGCTTTCATGCAAACTACATAAGAATTGTCAAGGAGGTGGTGGAAACTGTTGAATTTGTGGTTCTTGTACATGGTTCACCTTGGGGGTCCTTTAATCTGGAAAGGGGCTTGCGCCAAGGTGACCCTCTATCCCCTTATTTGTTCCTCATTATGGCTGAGGTGTTGGCTCATAATTTATTGAGACTGGAGGCTTCTGAACACATTTTCGGATTTAAACCGGCTTCCAGTCTTCCTCCTGAAATCATTCAACAATTTGTGGATGACACATTTCTATTTGGGAAAGCTTGCATTAGAGAAGTGAGAGAATGGAAAGCTCTGCTAAATGTTTATGTGGAGGCTTCGGGTTAGGTGATTAATTATAGCAAAAGCAAAATTTACTTGTATTGGTTATAAGGGTGGTATACTTCCTGACACCTATCTTGGACTCCCTCTCAATGTGAAGGAAGTCTCAGACCCTTTCTAGAACTCTATACTCAAAAAAATGCAGAAAAAATTGGTAGGATGGAAAGGTAAGGTCCTCAGTAGTGCGGGGAAGCTCCAACTTCTGGCGGCGGCCCTCCAAGGAATACTTGTTTACTTCCTATCTCTTTTCAAAATCAATGACAGAACTGCAGAGAAACTAGAAAAAATCCAAAGGAACTTCCTATGGTTCAGAATGGAGGAAAAGACTAAAATGAATCTGATTAGCTGGGATATGGTTTGCCAACCTAAGAAGGTGGGAGGGTTGGGAGTGAGAAAGATAAAATATCTTAATAAGGCGCTAATTACCAAACTTGGGTGGCAACTTTTTAAAGGTAACTCCGGTTGGTGTAAAATTCTGAAGGCCAAATACTACTTAAATGATCAATTCCCCCAGGGCCAAAACTACCCCACTGGATCTAAATTTTGGAACTTCATGGTGAAAAGTAAAGGCATCCTCCTTAGAGGCTTAAAATGGGTGGTGCGTGATGGCAAGCAAATAAGTTTCTAGGAGGACTGGTGGGTGGGAGATAAACCTCTCAGTAGAAACAAACTTAGTCTCCTCAGGGATCATTTGATTTCTCATTTTGGAGACAAAGTCAGTGACTAAATTTCTCAAGATAAAACATGGAAGAACCTGCTAATGCTTACCATGGCCAGGAGCATGTCCCACCTTACATTCTGGACCTATAGAAACTGATTGCTGAGATTAGGATCCCCATCTCTCAAATTGTTGACAAGGCTGTGTGGTGTCACAGCAAATTGGGGGAGGTTATGGTCAAATTGGCTTACCTTGCTAACATTAAGGTTTTGGCCGATGTGATGAGTTGGGAAAAAGTTTGGTTTTCCCATCTCATCCCCAAAAAAAACTTTTTCTGGTGGACCGCTCTTCATGGAAAAATCCTTACGTTGGACAACCTCCAAAAATGGGGTGTCCAGCTGGTCAATAGGTGTGTTCTTTGTAAAATGCAGGCTAAGACAATAAATCATATTCTTATTCACTGCCCTTATGCTTCTCAGGTGTGGAGAAAAATAATGAGCAAACTACAGCTGGACTGGGTCTTTTTGGAGAACTTAGACCAATTCATTAATAACTAGGGTCACATAGCTGAGCACCCTCTCATCAACATCCTTTGGCACCTATTACCCCCACATGTCTGCTGGAATCTATGGAAGGAACAGAACAATCAGATTTTTAGAGAAGATAGAAATGTTGAAGGAACGGTGAGGTTGACTGTGAATCTGCTGAAGGAAAACATGGATACTTGCCGCTGGAAAATCCCCCTCATCCCCCAAGGGAGTGGAGTGTATGATAGCTAAGGAATGGGTTCTTCCCACCTCCTTCTAGGTGACGGACAACTTCAAAACTTTGGCTAGACTAAACACTACATGGTCACCCCTGGAGGAATACATAACCAAGCTAAACTTTGACGGCGCTGCATCCAATGGTATTGTTGCGGGTGGAGGTATTCTTAGAGATCAAAAGGGTCACCTAATCCTGGCCTATGGAGTCCACCTGGGGAAGGGGTCTAATAATTTGGCTGAGATGTCTACCCTCCGATGGGGTCTCAAGGTGGCGTCTGATATTGGGATTAAAAGATTAATCATAGAAGGTGATTCTAAAATTGTAATTGAGCTAGTTAAAGGGAACTATACTACTAACTTGATCCTGGCAAATGTGCTGCAAGACATCTGTTCGCTGCTCCCCAGGTTCGATGACTTCAACCTTCAGCACATTTACCATGAAGGTAACACGGTGGCGACCATGGGTCTTGCGGTGAATGGCTTAAGATGTTGGAGAAATTTAAATTCTCTACCCAAGCATGTTATTTTTCTTGTGGAAAAAGAAAGAAAATTTAATAATGAATAACGAGGCTGATTTTGATTGGTCGAGAAAGACGGCGGGCAAGTTCATGAGGTGCCGCATCATTTCAAATTTTAAAAGAGATACGGGATTTGGTTATATTAATTATTGCTAGCTGGAAAGATGGGCTATCAATGTCATTTTTAGAAAGAGTATGAGATTTTTCAAAATAAAATAAGATGTGGAGCATAACACATGCAACAGAAAGAATGATATGACTGATGCAATTAATAGTTACATCACGCCTTTATGGCGTTATCATTTCTCAACATGCAAATTTTATTCATTTATCTTGGCCAACCACGTGAATAGTACATGCCAACTTTGTGAGAAGGCGGACATTAAAACCACTTGGTTTTTCATCTAGAGAAAAAATTCCTACATTTGTTGGGTTTCTGGCTCTGCTCTAGTGAGGGTTGTGTTGAACAGAGAAGGGAAAAGTGGGATGTCGATTGAGACCAAGGAGGAAGACTTGCCTGAATACAGCTCAGAGATGAGCAGGGATATGGTGTGGGTGGAACCCGCTAGGATTGAGGATGAATTAATAAAAAATCTGTGTTCTCAACTACCTTAAGGAGGGCGGTTTCTTCCCGTTCATGAAGGCTATGGGTGGCAGTGATGAACCGGTCTCTCTGTAGTTGCTAAAAACTTGGGATGAGCGCAAAGTCACGATAAATAGAATAACTTTTGAGATTAATGAGGAGGTTATTGCACATGCCATGGGTCTCTCCATAGAGGGGAGAAAATGGAAGAAGATCACCAAAAGCCGAGATGACACCCATATCAAAAGATTCTTCAAAAAAATGGAGATTCCTGAACATTTTAGGGGAGGATTCAATAGAATGACGTTGCCCGACCCATGGAATGAAATGTGCCTCATTTTGATGAAGTATATCACTCTAGAAGGCCACTTCGGCACATGTTACAACTACCATGTCCCTCTCCTTAACAACTTCAAGTACAATGATTCCATCTCCTTTCCATTTTTTCTGCTCCATTCGATGGAAGCTTCTGTTTTGGAAGTCAGTGAAAAAATGAAATCCAAGTAGAATTATTGTATTCTCCATCAGGGTTTAATGCTATGCCTTTACAATTTCCATTTAGCCCTCTGCCTGCCTAGGACTATTTCTCTCCATAACTTTATGTTATATCCTGAGAATCCTAATGAGCTTCAAGTCACTCTTTCTAACCCCATGACTTCTTCCAAAACCCCTGTTTCCAAGAAGAATAAGTTGAGTTCGGCCGACGGTGACCAAATCATCATTGAATCTGAAGGAGAGGAGGAGGAGAATGATAGTAGACAAAGATCTAATAGAATCACTACCAAAACCAGATACAAGCAAAAAGATGTGAGAAAGAGGTGCACTTATGAGGATGAAGGGGAAGAAGATTTGGAGGAGGAAGAAGAAATCAAGCAGGTCACTAGGGGAAAAGCTAAAGTGGGGAAGAAAGTTAAGGTTAAGGAGAAAGAAAGGGAAAAAAAGAAGAAAATCTCTATTGTGGATGGGACTGTGAAAAGTCATGACTCCCATGTCTCTTCCATTTTCTGTCTCCCCGCCTTTGACCTTTCAAAGAAAAAACTCTTTGAGGAGATGAAATCAGACTCGCCGCTCCTAACTTCATAGCCCCCTAGCCCCCAGGTGGTTATAAAGGTTGCCCCAAAGGACTCCAAAAAAATAAAGGATAAAATGCCTGATGCTGTGAGTGACACTCCCCTTGTTACTGCTGGTCCTCAGGAGCCCCTATTTCTTTTTGACCCTAAGGTGGAGCTAAAGGAAATGAGGGTGGAAATTAAAAATCTCAGCGAAAGGTTTAATAGGATTGCGGACTTTACTATGAAGGTCATGCATGCGGCTACCACTACGGTCCAACTCCTTTATATGGACAAAATGAACCCAGGAGGTCAGCGAAAGGATGAAGAACTATATCAGTTCCTCACAGACGACTGACTTAAGCTCTTGTTGAAAGGCGGGGAAGGTAACCCCAAGTAGCTTCTTTTTCCTCTATTTATGGTTAACTTTTTTTCCTGGACTTTTCATTTGGGCGATGTGGACCTATTAGATCTTCATTTAATCTCAAGTTTTTGTAATCTATTGTTTGTTACTGTTAATGCTACCTTTACCGTTACTTACTGCCACAGGCTGGTTACCAACCTCATGGTGAGGTTGGGGCCTGTTAGGACTTTCAGGCTGGTTACCAGCTCCGTGTTGGAGCTGGGGCCTGTTGATTTTCTTTCTTGGTTTTTGGTTTTTAAAATTGGCATAGGTTGAGGGTTTTCTATGTGTGTGCTTTGCACATTTTCAGCACTCCTCGTGCTGGTTTTATCTGTTTGGGTCAGCCCCCAGTTTCGGCTGCTTTTTAAATTCAAAAACAGTGATTGTAGGTTACTCAATAATAATTCAATCTTTTGATATGCCTCAATCTTCTCCTTGTTGGTTTTTTTTTTAAAAACTATTTGTGTTACTCTTTTGTTGGCATTGGGTTTATGGTCCCTATAAAACTAGTTTTTTCATATTAGTCAAAACAATACACTATGTCTGCTTGAAGTTTGTAATATCTTAATATGTTTCTTGTGCTATAATACAACTCAAGTGACCACACATGAATAAAATGTTTATTTTGAATTCTTTGTTTGATTTCTTATTGAATGCCTTGATGCTTCTCTGCTGTTGGTTATTGTAACCAAACTACACTTGTATAGAAAGTATCTAAGACATCTCTTCACCATCTACTTAGCTGACAATCAATGTATATTTGACTGTCCTTGTTTCTTCTTAACTGAATTAGAAATATTGTAGGTCACATCAATAACCACCACCATTTACTTAGGCAAAGACTACTCATACCCACCTTTGAAATATCTTATTCTTCATCAGCATTTCCATTGCCTATAATGTGAGACCCACCCGATATGGTTATTTTGTTGAACCTCTTTTATGGTTGCAAAAAAAATCTGTTCTAATGGTTCAGATGTTGAATCCGAATAACACAACATGATCTCTTCTCCAACAGTTCTCAGTGTCTACAAGGATAATCAATTGAAATGACTATAACTTTGTAACAACAATCACCCTAATAGTTTATGCAATGTGTCCAGAATGAGCGTACTCTTCATTTCAGTTGTGTATAATACTTCCCTTCATCATACACTTGGCATGACTGAAATGTAAGATGTCTGATTTGTTTCATAGTTCTTTTGAAAGGGAATTTGATTTGGGCCTTCAACAGATTAAATATTTGCAAATGTTCTAGAAATTTCATCAACTTTTTGATAAAAAAAATTTAGTGGAGGTCTAGACCTTGAGCTAGCTTGTCTAGCATGGCTAAGATTTATAAGTTTGAAATAGATCAAGAAATTGAGGAGGGTTTTAATGAAGTAATTTAGCTACTCCATTAAGAACCAAGAATTAAAGACTTCAATTTTATTGCAGTCTGAAACTGATATTAGATTTGGGTCAATAACTTTCAAAGGTTTAATTTAATATATTAAGTTTGCTCTTCTTAAGTTTTAATTTCATGATTTTAGTACATTACAATTTTTGAGGCAGTTTTTACGAAACTTAATTGTTTAATTTATACTCATCATGTTAAAATATTTTTATAAAAATATGTATTTTTGTGAAATAAAAATAATAATGAAAATTAATAAAAAAAAATTTAAAATTTTATTACAATTAAAAATTATGTATCATTTCATTTTAATTTTAACTATCAAAATAATTATCATATTATTATTTGATAAATGTACATTATACAAATTTTATAAAAAATAATTATCCTTATAAATTTACTAAAATTATTTTATACTTTTAGAATCTTTAATATTATTATTAAATTATTATCATCTAATAAAATTTATTATACTTTATGAAATTATATTTAATATTAGATCTATAATTAATTATTAGGCAAATACTTAGCCACTACGTGACACTTGTTTATCTATTTGAGATTGTTTTTTTACCTATATGGTGGACCATCCTATGTTATGTTCATTTCAATGAATGTAAATATGATGTATGTTATCTTTAGGTTTCCTATCAAAGATTAGTTTTTTAAAGATGTTTAAACAGTTTCAGAATAATTATCAAATACATTACAAGTAGTTTTTAAGATACAATTTGAGTATCAAGTGGTTTTTTTTTAGATGAGGGGTCTCTCCAGTTTTTGTTTTCTCTGGGATGGAGTATCGCCCCTTTAACCAGCGGATTCGGATCCCAAGTCTTGAGTGGGAGTTCCCTATCCCGTATGACTACCTTCAGCGTCACATGACAGTCGCATTCAAAGTTCTTCCTCAAGCTATTTTGGATGTGGTTCGTACAGTTATTGACAAAGACGTCTTGTTCCCCTCCTCACCCCGCAACATTCTTCACTCTCAGGTGCTTTGTATTTTCTTTCCAATTTTTATGACCTCACAGAGGATTATATTCCATTTATGGAAATGATAGCAAGGGTGGTAAACCCTGACTTTGCTACCGCTGGAACCATACATAAGGTTGTTTTGGACTACAATCTTAGAGAGTCCCAAGCCTGGGTAGGGGGTTTATTTTCTCCTATTCAGTTGGATAGGGACCTGGAATATCTAAAACTCTAGAACTCTTTCAAGCTTGACATTACAACTAAGGATTCTACAGCTTTTAGGAGAAGCATGGACCCTCTGGTGGAATTTATCCCCACCACTATCATTACGAACGTGTATAGTCTTTTTGATAGCATGGCAGTCATTCTTACTTTTTCAAATGATGAGGGTTTGGCGGTTCCTAATGTTTGAGCTTCCTCAACCTCTCCTTCCTTGCCTTCATCTTCAAAATCAATTTACTCCAGTCGTCTTTGCAAGTGTCCATGCCACTGCCATGGCAAGGTTAAACCAAGGTGCTGATCATATGTGAGATATTTTTTGGGGGATGTCATGTTCAGTCCATTTGTTTTTTTCCTGTTTAATAGAGGTAAATGTGTCAAAAATTTAACTACCTTTTGGGTTCTATAGTCTTAGTTCCCACAGTTGTTTTTGGTAGAATTTGCAGATCCATGTGTTATGCCCTGCATCCCCATCCCTACATTTTGTGTGCAAAATGTTGGGTCCCCCTTTTTGTTTTTGCTTGCGGCCTTGCCTTGTCTTTCTTTCCCTTTTTGTATTCTTTCTCTAGGGTTTTCTTCCCGGGCGTTGTGTTTTGTCTGTTTGCTTTTCGTCTCCGAGACCCCGGTCCCGGAGGTTGTCCTTCATTGGAAACTGGATTTTGAACTCTGGGATTCTCTGCCATGATGTTCTTAAGGACATCATCGTAAGGAATCCCCGGGCCCAGGGTCCGGAGGTTTTGCTTGTCCAGAGATCGCCAGAAGGAGGAGGGTTGCCTTTTTACCGCGAGTATAAATAGAAATTCTCTGTCACTTTCACACTTACCGTGATTAAAACCTCCAAGCATTTAGAGCAAATTAAAGAGCGATTTTAAAAAGATTAACAGAGCATTTGTAGAGAGTTTGTGGTAATCAGCGCTTAACATTTCCAGTCATTCTCAGGCAATTGCAAGTGCTTCATGGTGGTGATTCTAACCATTTGACAAGTCGAGCCATTGCAGAACTCCCACGGTAACCATTCTCTTTCCTCCACCTTCTGCGATCTCAGGTTGGTGTTTCCATTTTTTTTTCCCGCTCTGGTTTTCTTCCTTTTTCATTTGGTTTTTGCTTTGTCTTGTTCGTGTTGTCATTTCTTTGTTTGGTTTGTTGTTTTTTGGTTTTGCCACCCATTGGTGGGTCGGCTCTCTGCCAGAGGGTTGTGCGCCCTCTGCGCAGAGGTGCTCCATTTGTAAAATAGTGTAAACAGCTGTATATATGTGTTTTTTCCTTGTCTGGTTTTCCTGCGGGTGTCACCCCGCGTTGTATATCTTATGTATATATGTGTATAGTTGTATATAACCTCTATATATCCCTTTGTGTCTTTGTATATATCCCTCAGCTCCATGTATATCCTTTCAGGTGGCTTGACGAGCTGGTCAATTTGCCTATGTTTCTGGTTCTCCACCCGCAAACTCGCTTTGGGGAAGAAAACCACTTTTTTGAAACTCGGCTCTCGGCCGGTTTCAGATAGGCAGTTTTCTCTCTCCTCCATGAAGTCTGTCAGAACCTCATTTATATCCTATGCGCACAATCAATTCCAACCAAGTGGCTTTCCCTTTTCATGCGTTCGGACAGTTGGCTTCGCCGTCATCGCCATAACTTTCATTTAATACCTACGCACGTTGCGCCTATGTGGGCTGATTAACTTGCCTTTTTTTTTTATATGTCCCCTCCAATGGTCATTTCTCTGGGTTTCAGGTCTCCTACCACCATCCATCCTGTGTCTCCACCAAGTGCGATAAAATCTCCGGACCCGGATGTTTAACAAAAGATGAGTTTGTGATGTGTTTTGCTTTTCGGTTATCTTTGCGTGAAACTAACTTTTCAGGAAAGCAAACATCGCGGTGATAAGATCTCTGGACCCTGGAGTAACTATTTTTGATAAGTGTATTTTGACGGTCACTTTGCCTTGCAGGTTCCCAAAGTTCATATTCCAAACATGTCTGAGGCATCTGCATCATCTCCACCCGGAAGTCCAGAGCTGCCTTCTGCAACGGAGACCAGGGTGGCAGTAAAATCTAAGATGGAGAAGGCCCTGGAAAAGCTGCCCCTGACCATGAAATTTGTACAGGATAATGTCATCATGGGCTCAAAGATTGAGTCCAAGGTCAAGCTGATAACCAACACCAATGTCAGAACATGGTCAGAAATGCAGGCCTTGGTGAAAATAATGCACATCCAGCGACAGGCTGGAGATCCACTAGCAACCAACGTCGGGAACTCCAGAATCCTCTGGGCATCTTATTTTTCGTGCTCTGTGCAATCTCTAGAGCTTATCCTAACACTGGCTTCCAACTACAACTCCTTCATCTGGGCTGTTATGCTCGTGGCCGCGGAACCTACAGGCTACCCCACTCCACTGGTGTCCCTCGACCTAGTCACATTCCAGGCGAGCCTAGAAATCCCACAGTTTGAGAAGGCCTTGGTGGTTACAAGGACTAATTCCTTGACCCAGTTCATGCAACTAGAGGATGCTGCCTGGGTATACATGAATACCCATTGGCTTAAAGCCCCAAAGAGGGACCCAAAGAGAATGAAGATAGAGATTCCCCACTCTGAATTCAAAGAGAGCATCCAAATGGGGATGATAGCATTAGCCTGGGCCTTTGGGCAGCCCTTCGCCCGGGAGTTTGCTAAATGGATGTACTATTTCCTCCTCGGCATGTCCACCAAGGGAGGATACTTCGACTGGGTGACGATAATCTCCAACCACGTCGACTCCTAGTTCCAGCAGTTGAACAGGAAGAAGAAGTTTTACATGTCTTCTTATGTTTTCTAGGCCCTAGCGCAGCAGAGGCCCCACTCCAACGGCCTACTTACAGACGGCGTACTCGAGATTGGCCCAGGACAAAAGGCACCGTGGGACCATTTTCCATAGATTTAATGGGAGGCCAGCTTCTGCCGAGTAAACGACGCGTTCGTCTACTACCATCTGCTCACGCCCACCCGGGATGCTGGATACCGCCTATCTATTGAGGCAATGAAGTTAGTCAGTAGTTATAGACACTACTACATTCAATTCCAACAGCACACGTACATTAGGGTCACCAACTTCTACAGGAAACCCTACTTGTTGCCCAAACACTGTGGGGACAAGATCGTGTTGTTGGAGTACTGCAGGCAAATGATGGAGGTGCATGCCTTCTTTGCCCTCAAGAAAATACCCAACATCCCATTCCCGATCACATGCTGGGATTATACCTGCAGTCTGGCCACCGCGAAGGAGGCAGACAATGAGCTAAAAAGTTACAACCTGCAGGAATTTTATTTGGCGCGAAAAAACTTTGATCCTCATGGCAGGATTGCAACGGCACTGCCCCGGACCTCAGAGCTCCATCGTATACACATGGAGGACTTCTGGGCAGATTGCCAAGATGACGTGGATGTGCGGAGTAGGCACTATGTCAGAATGACAGTCGAAATGATGCAGAAACTAAAGCTCCAAAAATTCTCAGCGGACTTCTCAGACGCCGCCCCCACTGAAGATCCCCAGTACAAAGAAAAGGGGATCGACAAAAAGGCCCTTCCACCAATAAACTGGGCCACCCAGGAGGAGCCCACAATTGAAGACTTCACTCAAGAAGTGGTCGAGAGAAGCCACACCTATTTCAAGAAGGTGTGCCCCGGGAGTACCCACCGAGCAGCCCAGCCGGTGCCAAAGTTAACTCCGCCGCCGGTACCAAAGATGACCCCGGGGGCTGGAACTTCTTCGCAGGGTGCAGATAAGGGAAAAAGAATAGACACGACCCCTTTCGCGCAAGAAGTCCCCATCACGGAACAAATAAAATAGTCGGTGGCAGCCTCCCAGCAAATGAGAGAGCAATTAATAATGAGGCTGGCCACCCCACCACTCATGGCCAGACCACTTTTTCCTCCCTCCTCCCCGTCATTGGCTGCCTTGATGGTAAAGGCAACAAGGGTAGATCCCCTGGAAGCGGCAGCAATAAGAGATGCAGGGTCGCCTCTGGTTACCCGATGAAAGAAGAGACTCATCAAAAAGACCAAGGCAGAGCCAGGGCCAGAGGCATCTCGACCCCAGGAAGTAGAGATCCTTTCTTCCAGTTCCCTGGAGTTGGAGAAGGAAATAGAGCCTGCACAAGTCCCAGCCAGTCCCCCTCCACAAGAAGAGTTTGATGATGTATTTGTGACCGAAAAGTTTGGGAATTTACAAGGGGGAATACACGAATGGAGACAGAGGTCCCAGGGACAGAGCAACAAGCTACAAAGCAAGAGGATGTTGGGTAAGAGCCTGCACAGAGACAAGAGTAGTAGGCAGAAGAAAAGGAGCCAAAGCTGGAGATTG
Source organism: Thuja plicata (assembly GCA_018584345.1). Lineage (NCBI taxonomy): Eukaryota > Viridiplantae > Streptophyta > Pinopsida > Cupressales > Cupressaceae > Thuja > Thuja plicata. The sequence goes on from MU227128.1 coordinate 259,386, forward strand.
CCTCCGGGGCTCAAGCAGTGGAAGGTCCGGGAATGGACCAACAAAAATAAGGTGAACAAATGGCATTCGCTGGGGGAACCGGACCTTTTGAAATAACTGTAACCCCAGCTGCCATGTTTCAGGGGCCACTCCCGGGAGAAACCTTCGGGCAGGTTATCACAGTGGCCCAAACTCTGAATCTCGGCCCGATACCTCCCCTACTGCCAACAGAGGAAGAAGCCCTAGCAAAAGAAGAATAACAAGAAGAAGAGCAGATTGAAGAAGAAATCCCCGAGGAAGCCTACCAGGGTCCAGACCCAATGATAGACATACAGGACAAGGCCAAGGAGATGGAGATTGACGAGAACGTCACTGCAGAAGAAGTTGAGGCAGGGAGAGAGACGGATGAGGTCCACATTGCTAAGGAGTAATAGCCACAGGACACTGGGGAAGAATCAGGAGCACAAATTCTGGCAAGAAGGCCACCCCTACCACCTCAATGGCTGATAGAGAGAAGAAAAAGAAAGGCTCAGTCCACTCCAGTGATTCCTCTCTCCCTGGCCGAAATGATGGCCCAAGTTCAGGCCCTGCCAAAGGCAAAGAAAGCCCGAACAGTTCACACTCTTTGAACTGGGCGGGGTGGAGAAAAAGTTGTCGTTGTGGCAACACCTCCCCCAGACGCTGATGAAGCAACCGCAGATCTCGTAGACTACAATGTTGCAGAGGTATCCCTAGGCAAAAGGGGAAAGCAAGGTGAGGTAGACTTGCTTAAGGAGGCAGCAAGGGCAGTGGAGGCCCGATATGAAAAGGAAGCCCAGAGGCTCAAAGCTGAAAAGGAAAAGAATGCAAACCTTGTGGGGTTGCTTACCGAGTTGGCTCGACCCATCAATACCGCTTCTCTGGAGGCCTCCACCTCAGAAGATATACCGCAGAGTGACATAGATTCCCTGCGAGTAATGAAAAAGAAATCCCAAGCAGTGGACGAGTGGGTCGCCCTGCAGATAAGAAACACCCGGAGTTTCCTGGTGTCCACCCTCCCAGATTTATACATGGCCCGATAGGTTATTCATCAGGTGGAAATGCTTATTGAGCAGTGGGAGGGTGACGCCAAGAATTACCAAGCGTGGAAGGTAGAGCTCGAAGAGATCCTTACCTTGGGAGAGGATATGGTTTTTGAATCCAGAATTCTAGGTGAAGAATCATTTGATTTTGTGAGAACCCAGCACTCCAGAGTTGACCTCACATTAGAGGTAACCAAGCAACTGGTAGGGTCCTTACAAGATAAGGTAAGTGCAGTGAAGTATTCTTCCAATTTATACAAGTCTTTTATAATAAAGACTTCTGGGGCTAATCCCCTTAGCACAGATATGTGTACCCCCGAAGATTCAGTTTTGGAGAGTTTTGATGAAATAATAAAATCCCGGTATCAATCTCTAGAGGGGATAGACGAGGCCCTGATGGCAAGATTAACCTGCATGATACTTAGTGGTCATGACATGGCGAGGATGGAAGATGAATTCAAAAAAAATATTCTGAAACTGGGGGAACAGGTTGAAGTGGCCAAGCACAGAAGGGCCAGCCTGAAAGATATAGATGAGGATGGCATTTCCCGCCTCCTCCTGGCCTTCAACGATAATAAGAAACCTTGAGCTTTCTCCGGGGACTGGGGAGAACTCAAGAATTGGACATTCTTTATTCTTTGGGGACGTAAGTTCCTAGATCCTGGAGTCCCGGATCTAAAATTTTGTATTCTTTAAAGTGATCTGTGTCCCGGTCCCCGAGGCCGACCGGTCACTTTCAGAAGCGATTAATAAAGGCTGTCAAAAGGTGGTTGGCTACATCAAGGGACGTCAACTCAGCAATTGGTTTTTTGACAGGGTAATCTTCTTAAGGCGCCACTCAAAGGTACACCTGGTGCATTGGAGATAGGCCACCGCATTTCCCATTTATGAGGCATGTAGCCTCGGTGGTGCAAAGCACCCTAGGGTTTCTTGCTCCAAGCCCTAGTAATTAGCAGAGTGATCAATGGACTAGATCATGGTTAGCAGTCAGATATTTGCCTAAACATTAACAGCTCTTAGCTCCTAGCACGAGGGCGGTTAAACAAATAAAACCAGTTTTACATTACACTTATCGCACAGTCGCAAGGGGATCGGCGGTCAGTTTGCAAACGGTGTGACAACGCGATGATAGTGTATCGCGAAGTCGCAAGGTGATCAGCGGTTAAGGGAAAATAGTTGCGAGGATGCGATGAGAGTATAATCGCGCAGTCGGCAAGGTGAGTGGCGGTTAATGAAAAGTGGTGCGACAGGGTGATGACCGTGTAGCACACAGTCACCAGAGAACAGACAGTTAGTTTTCTAAGTGTTGCGAGCGCGTGACTGCAATGTATCGCAAGGTCGCAGAACAAAAGGCAACTCGTTTAGAAGTGTTACAAGCGCGCGACTACATTGCATCACAGGGTCGCAGGCTAATCGGTAACTCATGTCAAAGGGGTGCGAGAGCGCAAAAAACATACATCACATGATCGCAAAGAAAATGGTAGCTCGGTTGTAAGCGTTGCGAGAGCGCGACGGCAATGAATCGCAAGGTCTCTGGTAAAGGCATGCATAGTTTTTATGACTCGCTACTATGCGATTAAACATCCAGAGTAAGGTAAACGTCTGATCGAGCTGAGAAAGAGTTGTGATACCGCGACAAGATGGAAGTTGAAAAGTCATATACGACAAAAATGAAAGAGAATTCCACGGAGGAAAACATTGTCCACATCGACAACCATGCTGAGAATGATGACAGTTGCAGGAGGAAGATGAAGAGCCGAGGCAGTTAGAATCCTTAGGCGGACAGGTAACCTAGAAACGGTTACGAATCAAGAACAGGCCGAGATATAAAATGAGGAAAGAACCATTTTGAGAGTGTGGGAGAAGTTAGAGACTGAGGAGACTAGCATAAAAGATTTGAGTTCATATTGTAATTTTTTGGTTTTCAATAAAGAATAGTTTCCTGTGTTTTCTGTGTGTGCTTCTATTGTGTGCAGACTTCTATAGAGTAGGATTTTGAATTCAGTCAGGTCTCATGGATGCTTTTTGACTCTTATAATCCATCCTATGGAATGTGACCATCAAGAAGCATCCCTCATGTATTTTTATTCTATTTTTGTGTTTGGGATTGAGAAGAGGCTAGTCAGAATTGTAGACAAGTCCTAGGCGAGCTGAATGGTCCGGCTAGAGAACTTGTAGGAGAGAGAGATAGAAGGAGAAGGTGCATGACTGACCTTATTCAGTCATGGAGAGTAAGATAAGATGAAGAGTGAAGCATTTCGGTGGGTAGGAAACCTAGGAGAGAGGGAGTATATAAATCCTTCTAGTTAGGGTCTGTGCGTAACCCTAAGAGACTCAAGTGTGAGTCTAGGGGATCCTGAAGTGAATAGGGTCCAAAGTGAGATTCCTATGAAAGAGTAGGAGTCTAGAAGAGAAAGGTGACCTCCCCATCAGATTGGTATCAGAG
>MU227128.1:274843-295937 GCA_018584345.1 Thuja plicata
CATTGATGAAAGTAAAAAGTAATCAACCATAGAACTAATTGTTCCAAAAACAAAGTTTTCTTCATAAATAAACTTTTCCAAGTTTGGTACATATGTGGCACAAGTGCCATATCTATCAATCTCTATCTCGATGCTCTGAAGGTCGGTGGCTCCTAGCTCTCTCAGATCTGTGGTGTGAGGCTGAGGATCTCAGAATGGTATTCTGTGTGTGACTCCTCAATATGCTCATCTCTTGGATCCGCTCTTGGGCTCTTTATATGTCAGCCATCAGTTTCTCTTCTCTCTCCTTGCATAACCTCAACTCTCGTTGTACACATAGGAAGATATCTGCATGTCTTCCGGGATCCCTTTTTCCTATAAGGGACTCTCTCTTGCTAGCTAGCAGTTGATAGGATATACATGTATCCTTCAGAACCTCAGATACAAAACTCCTCCACTCCGCTATGCTCCCTATAAAATTCAAAAGTAAAACTTATTTAATTTCTTCTTCTAAACAAAATCTTTATTCAAAATATTCTAAAGTTGTATCATACCTAGATCTCCTGCCTGGCTATCACTAAAGGATCTAGATGGTGGGGGCATGGAGTGACTACTCTCTCCTTTATCACTCTATCTAGGCCTCAGTGGTGGTGTCTTTGTGTGCACTCGAGGAGGTCATTGTGATCTCAAGGGAGCAACATAGACTACCTGATCACTGGTCCCTGTACTGCGGCCTGGGGGCATCTCCGCTACTCTTTCCTCTACTCTCTGCTCCTCCATAGGATATTCCCCAAAGGGAGGCTCCTCCTCATCTCTCTGATCCTCCTCCTCTCCTACTGGTATGTCATCTCCTCGGTGGTTCCTCTCTGAAGGACCTAGATCACCTATGGGGTAGTCATCGGGGAAGATAGGATGGGTCCCCTGTAAACTCCAATATTTAATCTACTCTCTGCTAACACCTGCATAGGATATCTCAAGGGTTACCTTTATATCCTTGGTCTCATCTATCTCACTATCCACAATATCAGCTACTGTCAGTCGATGTATGGCACCAGGTCTCTGATAGTATCTCGTCAGATATGCATACCGAGGTACTATCTGAGGGACCCCCTGTATCAAACCAAACTGTCTCATCACCCTATCATAGTAGTACGGCATCATGACATAATTGGTAGGACCTTCTAGCAGCTTATGTTTCTATGAGTGTCTTAACTGATGTCGGGTATTTGGCCACTCTATCATCTGACAATAAGGTCTCCATATCACATCTGTACCTGGTATACAATTAAAGCATACCCTCTAAAATAGGATATCTTCGTGCTGCCAGACATCTGCTAGTGGATATGCAAAGGCTCTTTATTTGCTCTCATATATCATCACAGGAGTACCTTGTGGTCATGTACATGTGTAATTCTCAAACATCTAAACCTGTAGCAAGGTGCACACCATAAGACTCTCCTACTGGTATCTCACTAACTGACTCAACTCATGATAAAGATGAGCCAACATGCAGCGGCCCCATGAGATAATGACCCTGTCACTCTCCATCCTTCATACAAGATGGGTAAATGGTGCTAAAAATACTATACCCTTTGTGTTGGGCACTACAACCAAAGCAAGTATACATAGCATCACTCTCCTTTCCAGAGGTGTCAGACCTGCTAGAATGGCTGCCAGAGATATCTGATCTAATCAAGTCCTCATCTATGGTACTCATCCCAAACAATACTCCATATCTACAAAAATATCAGGAGGACCCCACATTACTCTCGGTCTGATAGGCTCACCTCAGACCAGATGTCGTAGGATCCTGTACACATCCTCCAGTGTGATCGTGATCTCTCCTGACAAAATATGGAAGGAACATGTATCCTCATCCCATCTCTCTATCATGGCTGATATCATGGACCAATGGAACCTTAGCTATGGTAGGACTGCTACCCAGTACAATCCCACATGTCTCAATAACTCTATCTCCTCCTATTGTAGCTTAGAGACACTGCCTCTAACAGATAGTAGTAACCCTCCGAAGGGATGCTCTCGAAGGCAGACTGGATCCTGCAAGCACAAACATGAATCATATCAATACTTCTGCATCAAACATCTTCTATACCCACCTGAACTGGTCAAGGTTGACCTTTTTGGGTCATGGTCAAGGTTGACCTTTTTGGGTCAGGGTCAACCTTATTGGGTCAAGGTTGACCTTAATGGGTCAGGGTCGACCTGCCCCCCAAGAAGGACAGAACCTTCCCAGTCAGGGTCGACCTTAATGGTTCAAGGTCAACCTTACTGGGTCAGGGTCAACCTTATTGGGTCAAGGTTGACCTTCCCTGAAAAAACATGAAATTTTCAATCACAGGCTCTAGAAACAAGAACTTACCTTGGGCAATGGTTGTCTGCTAGCCAGGCGCTCCCTCAGAACCTCCATGCAGCTCGCTCAAAATTCCTCTCTTCAGGATCCTATCTCCTTTCCCAAACTTTGCAAATGGTAAGAATGAGGTGGTAAGTGTCTCTTCCTCTTATTTATAGGTAATAAATTAGGGTTTTACTAGGGTTTCATTTGAAGTTATTTAGGTTAAATTTGAATTTTCCCTTTATATGCATTTAGATAGACATCTAACATCTATTCTTTTCATCACAACTTGAGTTTGGTAGCTTTGTTTTTAGTGCCATCAGAGGCATTGGAATAGTGATTCAAATACCTAACCTCTTAAATCAGATTAGGAAGGGTTATGACACTTATAACTAATTTAGGAAAGGTGTTTTCAACAAATTGCATATTTAGTGTATAGAAATCACCTTATCACCCTGTTTCACCTTCCATGAATTAGTAAGTTGAATTAGGGGGGGCATAACAGGCTCTATATACTTCTCAAGATCATCATAGTAATACTTAGGTGCTCTTTTTATTTTCATTAACCTCATGTGCTGTAGGTTGCGGATACTAATGGTTTCTTGCAGGATCTTTGCATTGAGGACTTGGCTATATCCTTTTTATACTTTATGATGTTTTCTTACTTTAGCTTGCACATTCACGTAGTATCATATCTAAGATAAACTGGGGGCTAAATTTATCATCTTAAAATGGAAGCACTTCCATTTTGATAGGTTTAGCACCCTCATTTAGTATGTTTGCATATTAGATTTGCATTTGTGCTTGATTAGACATGTGTAGGTGAAATTAGGGTTAGGATCTTGTGGATCCTCCTAGATTTCCCTCTCCATGGATCTTTCCTCTAGGTAGGACCTATGTATTGGTCCTCTTGGGCCTCATCCTACTCTCTCTCTAGGCCTCTAGGCCTTCTTAACAGTCTGGCACATTCCCCCACCTTCCTAGGTCCCCGGCTGACCTGGGAACCTCTCAGCAACTTTCTGGTGACCTGCCTGAAACCTCAGGTCAGGGTCGAGGTTGACCCTCACCTAGGTCAGGGTCAAGGTTGACCTTGACCTAGGTCAAGGGTGAGGTCAACATAGACCTCTGTTGGGTGTTGGTCCCTGCTTTCAAATCTGGAGCTTATCGGGGTCCGGAACTTAAAATAGGTCCCTGGGTTCGGATGCGAAAGTGTTTTCTCCGATAATTTGAATTATTATTTTCCCTCCTTAGTTGGTAATTGTGATTGGACCATGATTTGAGGTGAAATTTAAATTTGGGTCCCTTGCATTTCCCTAGGAGGCCTATGATGAGATCTCTATATAAACACTCTCTTTTGCCTTCATTTGATGATGGAAATGAAATTGGGAGATGACGTGATGAAATTATGATGCAAACAAGCAAGAGGATGATATAGAAGGACACACTGGGAGGACATACCATTATCTTCAATCAAGCATTTTGAGGACAAGCTATGGTAGATCTTCATTGAAGCAAGAAGGCTCTCTCTTTAGATCTACTATTCTCAACATTCAAGCATTCAAAGGACATTATCATGGAGTAGCAATTACGGATTGTGAGTTGATAGGAATACTTTAGCCTTGGGGGCTTGGTATTATTTCTTTGTCATATTCAAATCTATGCATTGCTTTCTCATTTCCATGTTATGTTAGAGTTGTTAATCTAGAAGATTAGATCTTCATATTGCATGTTTAAAGACTCTTTTCAAAAGAGCAATACACACACACCATACATTCTATATTCGGCTATTCATGGAGGTGGAGATCACCAAAATGGGGGTTTGACTAAGGAAAAACCCTATATAGCCACCCCAAAACCCCTCTTTTTAGATATTTGCAGGTGCTATTTTTGGGAGTTACAGGTGTAGAATAGCAAATTTGAGACTAGATTTGGATACCCTTTTCAGCAAACTACTGAGATTCACAAACATATCTTCTGTTAACACTCTACAGGTCAAGGTTGACATTATTGGGTCAGGGGTGACATTTTTGGGTCAAGGTTGACCTTTTTCATAAGATGGCGTCGAAATGGAAAAATATTTCTGGGTTTTGTTCATCTCTGCGTTCCAGTTTCGAATCATACTTCAGATTTTCTAGAAACTCAATACAGGCTTCAGAAAATGATTTTTTCCAGATCTGCTATATTATGAGGTAGGTATCTTATCCCATTATTCTTTACATGCTCCTTTCCATCCTTTTTATCACAATAATTAAGTGTAAGAAACTAAAATTGGCCTTAGGATCTCTTTCTTATCTCATTATGCAAATCTTACTTAAGAAATCCTTTATGAGCCAAATTTAGATATTACATTTTGGTGAACCCAATGTGATGAATAAATGTATCATCTTAAAATGGAAGCATTTCTATTTTGATAGGTTTAGCACCCTCATTTAGTATGTTTTCATATTAGATTTGCATTTGTGCTTGATTATACATGTGTAGGTGAAATTAGGGTTAGGATCTTATGGATCCTCCTAGATTTCCCTCTCCATGGCTCTTTTCTCTAGGTAGGACCTATGTATTGGTCCTCTTGGGCCTCATCCTAATCTCTCTCTAGGCCTCTAGGCCTTCATAACATTCTGGCACATTCCCCCACCTTCCTAGGTCCCCGGCTGACCTAGGAACCTCTCAGCAAATTTCTCGTGATCTACCTGAAACCTCAGGTCAAGGTTGAGGTCAACCCTGACTTAGGTCAGGGTCAAGGTCGACCTTGACCTAGGTCAAGGGGGAGGTCAACATAGACCTTTGTTGGGTGTTGGTCCCCGCTTTCAAATATGGAGCTTATCAGGGTCCAGAACTTAAAATAGGTCCTCGGGTTCAGATGCGGAAGTGTTTTCTCCAATAATTTGTATTATTATGTTCCCTCCTTATTTGGTGATTGTGATTTGACCATGATTCAAGGTGAAATTTGAATTTGGGTCCCTTGCATTGCCCTAGGAGGCCTATGATGAGATCTCTATATAAACACTCTCTTTTGCCTTCATTTGATGATGGAAACAAAATCGGGAGATGACATGATGAAATGATGATGCAAACAAGAAAGAGGATGATATAGAAGGAGAAGCTAGGAGAACATACCATTATCTTCAATCAAGCATTTTGAGGACAAGCTATGGTGGATCTTCATTGAAGCAAGAAGGCTCTCTCTTTAGATCTACTATTCTCAACATTCAAGCATTCAAAGGACATTATCATGGGGTAGCAATTACGGATTGTGAGTTGATAGAAATACTTTAGCCTTGGGGGCTTGGTATGCTTTCTTTGTCATATTCAAATCTATGCATTTCTTTCTTATTTCCATGTTATGTTAGGGTTGTTAATCTAGAAGATTAGATCTTGATATTGCATGTTTAAAGACTCTTTTCAAAAGAGAAATACACACACACCATACATTCTATATTCGGCTATTTGTGGAGGTGGAGATCACTAGAATGGGGGTTTGACTAAGGAAAAACCCTATATAGCCACCCCAAAACCCCTCTTTTTAGATATTTTCAGGTGCTATTTTTTAGGAGTTATAGGTGTAGAACAGCAAATTTGAGACTAGATTTGGATACCCTTTTCAGCGAACTACCGAGATCCGCAAACAAATTTTTTGGCGACACTGTGCAGGTCAAGGTCGACATTATTGGGTCAGGGGTGACATTTGTGGGTCAAGGTCAACCTTTTTCATAAGATGGCGTCGAAATAGAAAAATATTTCTGGGTTTTGTTCGTCTCTACGTTCCAGTTTTGGATCATACTTCAAATTTTCCAAAAACTCAATACAAGCTTCAGAAAATGAGTTTTTCCAGATCTGCTATATTATGAGGTAGGTATCTTATCCCATTATTCTTTACATGCTCCTTTAGATCCTTTTTATCATAATAATTAAGTGTAAGAAACTAAAATTGGCCTTAGGATCTCTTTCTTATCTCATTATGCAAATCTTACTTAAGAAATCCTTTATGAGCCAAATTTAGATATTATATTTTTGTGAACCCGCGATAGACAACTCTTTCTTTTCCTTGGTGTTAGATTTACATTTCATATTAAATCTTGCATGAACATAGAAATAGATTTCTTTTTCTTGCATTTATATTTCAACAAAAAATAAATATATATAATAAAAATCACAAAATTATTTTAAAAATACAAAAACATTTACATTTTTCATGCTTTAGTGTTTCCTTGTGTTCAACAAGTATGATTTTTGTTTTGAATACTTTGATGAGGATTTTGTTGTACAAAATGATAGATCCCTTAATGAGGTAAATGGAAGTGAGAATGCAAATGGTTCGAATGAGATCCCCATGGATCCTATTCCTATTTCATCCTCCTCCACAACCCCTTCAATTGACCTTTACCATAGAGTGTATGCATGGTTACCTTCATATTCCTCTATTTGCAACATCAAGACACCTAAAATGATATTTCCTAAACCTTTGATGACGGTAAAAGGGTATCCTCGAATAACTATTAAGGGTAAACCTAGAGATCCCTTGGATTTCTTTGATAACAAAGATTCTATTTCGCATGCTTATCGCACACAAAATAATCCTCAACCTACTGTCTCGGCAAATTTACCTCCTTCTCAACCCGTGCTTCCTCAAGCACCTAGGTTACCTTCTTCCTTTAAGGAATATGACTTAGTGGAACAATTACGTGCTACTCCAGCTAATATATCTTTATGGGAATTACTTCAAACTTCTCCTACATATCATGAGGCGTTGCAAAAAGCTTTATCTACTCTCCCTGCTACGCCTCCTAATCAAGAGAACATTAATTCATTTATGGAGTGCATGCATACTATGCCTTCTGCACCTCCTATTATGTTTAATGATGATGATTTACCTACTGTTGAGGTGTAGAATCAATATGATGCTCTTATGGTTGCTGTCTCTATTAATCAGAGTATCATTCGTAGAACATTAATTGATAATGGATCTGGGCTTAATGTTTGTAGCATGGATATTCTTAGTAGCATGGATATGCTTAGGGAAATTAAGGCCGATCTTACAACTATTCAACTGGATAATATTCCTATTCGTGGATTTGATAATATTGCAAAGAAAACTTTGGGTATTATTACGCTACCCATTAAAGTTGGTCCTGTGCTTCTTTACACTCCTGTCCATGTTATGCCTGGACCACTCAATTATAACCTTCTAATAGGAACACCCTGGTTACATACTATGCATGTGGTTCCTTCTACTCTTCATCACAAGGTTAGGTTCATTTATAACAATCTAATGTACACACTACATGTGGATGATGCACCAAATCCTTGCGTAAATGTAGAATATGCTAAGGTTCTTGAGCCTATACAACCAGGTAAAAAACCTGAACAACCACCTGAGGTTAAACAAGATGAGATTCCATCTTCTTCCCTGATGGAAGATGATTGGGGAACATTGGATTTTAATCCTACTTTTCTAGGAGAATATAAAGTATCGGATTTGGAATTTATGAAAGAACAAACTAAGTTTGAAAAACAAGTTTTTATTTCTTTTCCGCTTTCTGAGGAGTTAAAAAGTAACTTTGTTGCTTCTTCTGGTGTTGAAACAATCGAGAAAATAAAACTAGATTTCTATGACATTATGACATATGCCCCTCCTTTAACTCAATCTGATATGGCTGACAGGTATGGTTTTGGTTATCATTTACTCAAGAAATCATGATTTAATGGGAAAGGTTGTGGTAAGTATGAACAAGGTATACAAGTACCCCTGGATAATGAAGGTTGTGGTTATACTTATGGGTTAGGATTCAATCCTTATAGGCAACCATCAACTTTTCCTCTTAATGTTAATCATATTTGTGGTGGACATTTGAAATTGATTAATCTGCTTCTCCTTGACATGGATCAAAAGCCTAGGTTGGACATTTTTCCTAAAGATGAAACCCTCGCTAATTTTTTAGGAGTTTATCAAGATCTACCTACATTTCCTCATAAAAGGAGGAAGCTGTATTGCCTGAATAGTGAAGCCTATTTCGGAGAACATGATGAATCAGATATTTCCCCTTTGCCAATGGATCCTCCCATACAAAGTAATTTATTAATAACTGAGACCATTGAGATTCAAGTGGATGACAATGATGTTGAAAGAACAATCAAAATTGGGAAGTGTTTGGGTCAAGACGAACATGATAAATTGGTTTTTCTTGAATATAAAGATATCTTTGCTTGGACATATTTGGATATGCCAGATATAGACCCCAAGATTGTCACTCGTAATATTCTCCTTAAACCCAATGCTAAACCTGTGAACAGAAGATTCGCAAGATGAATCTTGACATCGCTTTACTAGTAAAAGCTGAAATTGAAAAATTACTAGGTGCCAGATTCATCCACTCTATTGATTATTCTGAATGGATTTCCAATATTGTGGTTGTTTCTAAGGGAGGAAATAAAATAAGGATGTGCACTGATTTCTGAGACCTAATAAAGAATCCTTAAAAGATGACTTCCCGCTACCTAATATTGACATTATTGTGGATTCAATAGCAGGTCATGCATTATTATCTTTTATGGATGGATTTTTAGGTTATAATCAAATATTTATTCCTGTTGAGGATCAACTCAAGACTACATTTATTACACCTTAGGGGACATTCTGTTGGGTCATGATGCCTTTTGGATTAAGAATTGCGGGAGCTACTTATCAACGCGCCATGACTTTGATTTTTCATGATTACATCCATAAGATTTTGGAAGATTATGTGGATGATATCTTGGCAAATTCTATACAAAGAGAATATCATGTGTTCATTTTAAGACAAATATTTGAAAGAATTAGGAGTTACAACATGAGGTTAAATCCTAAGAAATGTGCTTTTGGAGTTGATTATGGAAAATTATTAGGATTTATTATCTCTAAGCGAGGCATAGAAGTTGATACTGAGAAGATTGATGCTATTGTTAACATGCCTCCTCCTAAGAATATTTCTCAATTGCACAGTTTACAAGGAAAAATACAATCTATTCATCGCTTTGTTTCTAACCTAGCCGACAGGACTGTTCCTTTTACTTCTTTACTCAAAAAAGATACTACTTTTTCTTGGAACCAGGAATGCAAGAAGTCTTTTGAGAAATTTAAAGAAAATCTTTCTAATCCTCCTATCTTACAACCTACTCAATTCAATAAACCCTTTTATCTATATACTTCTGCCACTTCCAATGTTGTGAGTGCATTGTTGGCTCAACATGATAGTGATGGAAAGGAAAGACCAGTATACTATATTAGTCGGACCTTGTTGGATTATGAAACACGAAATACTCAACTAGAAGGAAAATTATTGGATTTAGTTTAGGCTTGTCAAAAACTCTGGCATTACTTGCTCAATGTTGAAGTCAATGTGATTTTTAAATTCAATCTTTTAAAACACCTTTTCTCAAAAATCGATCTCTCCGGTTGATTAGCAAAGTGGGCGATGTTGCTCACAGAATTTGATCTCAATTTCATCCTTCAAAAGTCAATTAAAGGACAAGCTTTAACCAATTATTTAGCTGAATCTCCTTGTCCTCATTCTAATACAACTGTTACCTCAGTAGAATTCCCCAATGAGCATATATTTGCAATCAAACAAGATGATATTTGGGAATTATATTTTGATGGTTCTAGGTGCAAGACAGGTTCTGGGGTGGGCATTATCTTGATCCCTCCTACGAATAAACCAATACCTATGTCATATAAATTAAATTTTCCTTGTACTAGCAACATTGTGGAGTATGAAGCTCTTATAGCTGGTTTACGAGCAGCTTCATCCCTTCATATTAAAGACTTAGAAATTTATGGGGATTCGCAATTGATTGTGGAACAAATCAAAGGAGGTTATCAAACCAAGAATGATAAGATGGCACAATATTGAGATTTGGCTCTGGATATTCTTTCACAATTCTCTTCTTACACAATTCAACCTTTACCCAGGAAAGATAATCAACATGCAAACGCCATGGCAAGCGTGACTTCTTTGGTTTGTCTTGAGAATAACAATGAAGACTTTCAATTCACTATACACACTCTTAAATTCCCTACAATTTCTGATAAGGTTATTGTTGATTGTTGTAGGTTCCATTTAGATGAATGGTATTCGCATATCTTTCATTTTCTGAAAGACAATACTTTTCCAGAATCGGCAACAAGGAACACATGTGATTGTATTAGAAAGCTTGCAGCCTACTATATCATTTTAGGGGAAACGCTTTACAAATTTTTTTACAACGGTTTACTATTAAGATGTCTTAACAAAACCAAAGTACCTATAGCTTTAGCAGAAGCTCACTCTAGTTCTTGTGGGGGAAATTTTGGTGGAAAATCTTTAGTTAATAAACTCCCCAAAATGGGATACTACTGGCAAACAATGGAGAAAGATTCCTTTACATTTGTCAAAAACTGTCCTCAGTGTCAACAACATGGTAATTTAATTCATGCTCCTGCTTGTGAGCTTCGTAATCAAGTTGCTCTGTGGCCTTTTAGCATTTGTGGTTTTGACCTTATTGGAAAAATCTCACTGGCTTCTTCTCAAGGACATACATACATTCTCACAGCTACGGATTACTTTACGAAATGGGTAGCAGCTATCCCTCTTCATTCCACTACTGCAGATGTTATCTATGATTTCATCCTTAACCATATTGTAGCACAATTTGGTATTCCTTCAATGATAGTTTTGGATAATGGTACATCTTTTAAGAACAAAGAAGTCACAAAATTCATGGAGAAATATCCTATACAACATAGATTTTCTACTCCCTACTACCCTCAATCTAATGGTCAAGCTGAAGCATCGAATAAGGTTATTGAACAAATATTAAAGAAAACAGTCAACAAACATGCGAAAGATTGGCATACACAACTTACTTATGCCTTGTGGGCTTATAGGACTAGTGTTCATACATCCACTGGCACTTCACCTTATAATCTTGTTTATGGGAGTGACGCTTCATGCCTTTGGAATTAGAAATACCATCCTTGCGTGTTTCATTTCATGGGATCATTGACAAAGATACTTTTCAGGAACAACGATTACAAGAATTAGAAATGTTAGATGAGCAACGAATAAATGCTTTGGAACACATTAAGGCCTATCATAAATCACTCCAAAAACAATATAATCAAAAAGTAATTGAATGGTCATTCTTGGTAGGTGATTTAGTCTTATATGAGAACCAAAGAAATGTGGATGCTTTACCCGGTGAGAAAGGAAAATTTAGTCCAAATTAGCTTGGACCCTTTGTGGTAATTGAGGATTTTACTTTAGGTGCTTATAAAATTATTGATATGAATGGTGTTCCTCTTAAGGAAGCTTTTAATATCATTCATCTCAAACATTATTATCCTTAATTCGTCATTTCTTTCTTTATGTATGTATTTTTTCCTTATAGAATAATTATTTTATAAGTTATGTAACTTAGAATGCATTCATACATATTTTCCTTTCCTCTTTCTTTTTAAGTTTTGTGCTTTGATGAAATTAAAAAGTAATCAACCATAGAACTAATTGTTCCAAAAACAAAGTTTTCTTCATAAATAAACTTTTCCAAGTTTGGTACATATGTGGCACAAGTGTCATATCTATCAATCTCTATCCCGATGCTCTGAAGGTCGGTGGCTCCCAGCTCTCTCAGATCTATGGTGTGAGGCTAAGGATCTCAGAATGGTAGTCCGTGTGTGACTCCTTGATATGCTCATCTCCTGGATCCACTCTTGAGCTCTCTATATGTCAGCCATCAGTTTATCTTCTCTCTCCTTGCATAGCCTCAAATCTCGCTATACACATAGGAAGATATTTGCATGTCTTCTGGGATCCCTTTGTCCTATAAGGGACTCTCTCTCGCTAGCTGGTATAAGGGAGTTTCTCTCGCTAGCTAGAAGTCGATAGGCTATACATGAATCCTTCAGAACCTTAGATACAAAACTCCTCCACTCCGCTACGCTCCATGTAAAATTCAAAAGTAAAACTTATTTAATTTCTTCTTCTAAACAAAATCTTTATTCAAAACATTCTAAAGTTGTATCATACCTAGATCTCCTACCTGGGTATCACTAAAGGATCTAGATGGTTGGGGCATGGAGTGACTACTCTCTCCTTGCTCACTTTGTTTAGGCCTTGGTGGTGGTGTCTCTGTGTGTGCTTGAGGAGGTCACTGTGATCTCAAGGGAGCAACATAGACTGCCTGATCACTAGTCCCTGTACTGCGGCCTGGGGGCATCTCCATTGCTCTCTCCTCTGCTCTCTCCTCCTCCATAGGATCTTCCCCAAAGGGAGGCTCCTCCTCATCTCTCTAATCCTCCTCCTCTCCTACTGGTATGTCATCTCCTCAGTGGTTCCTCTCTGAAGGACCTGGATCACCTATGGGGTAGTCATCGGGGAAGATAGAATGGGTCCCCTGTAAACTCCAGTATCTGATATGCTCTCTACTAACCCCTACAAAGGATATCTCAGGGGCAACCTCTATATCCTTGGTCTCATTTGTCTCACTATCCACAATATCAGCTACTTTTGGTCGACATATGGTGTCGAGTTTCTGATAGTATCTCGTCGGATATGCATATCGAGGTAATGTCTGAGGGACCCAGTGTATCAAACCAAACTGTCTCATCACCCTATCATAGTAGTATGACATCATGACATTATTGGTAGGAACTTATAGTAGCTTACGCTATTGTGAGTGTCTCAACTGAAGTCGAGTATTCGGCCACTCTATCATCTGAAAATAAGGTCTCCATATCACATCTATACCTGGTATACGGTCAAAGCATACCCTCCAAAAGAGGATATCTCCATGCTACCAGACATCTGCTAGAGGATATGCAAAGGCTCTAAGTGTGCTCTCATCTATCATCGCAAGAGTAACCTATGGTTGTGTACATGTGTAATTCTCAAACATCCAAACCTGTAGCAAGGTGCACACCGTAAGACTCTCCCGCTGGTATCTCACTAACTGACTCATCTCATGATAAAGATGAGCCAACATGTAGCGGCCCCATGAGATAGTGACCATGTCACTCTCCATCCTATGTACGAGATGGGTAAATGGTGCTAAAAATACTGTACCCTTTGTCTTGGGCACTACAACCAAAGCAAGTATACATAGCATCACTCTCTGTACCAGAGGTGTCAGACCTGCTAGAATGGCTGCCAAAGATATCTGATATGATCGAGTCCTCATCTATGGTACTCATCCCAAACAATACTCCATATTTGAAAAATCTCAGGAGGACCCCGCAGTACTCTCAGTCTGATAGGCTCACCTTGGACCAAAAGTCATAGGATCCTATACACATCCCCTAGCATGATCGTGATGTCTCCTGACAGAAGATGGAAGGAACATGTATCCTCATCCTATCTCTCTATCATGGCTGATATCATGGACCGATGGAACCTCAGTTATGGTAGGATTGCTACCCAGTTCAATCCCACATCTCTCAATAACTGTATCTCCTCTTGTTGTAGCTCAGAGACACTCCCTCTGATAGATAGTAGTAACACTCTGAAGGGATGCTCTCGAAGACGGACTGGATCCTGCAAGCACAAACATGAATCATATCAGTACTTCTACCTCAAAAATCTTTTGTACCCACCTAACCTGGTCAAGGTCAACCTTTTTGGGTCAAGGTTGACCTTTTTGGGTCAGGGTCGACCTTATTGGGTCAAGGTCAACCTTAGTGGGTCAGGGTCAACCTACCCCCAAGAAGGATAGAACCTTCCCAGTCAGGGTTGACCTTAATGGGTCAAGGTCAACCTTACTGGGTCAGGGTCAACCTTATTGGTTCAAGGTCGACCTTCCCTAAAAAAAATGAAATTTTCAATCACAGGCACTAGAAACAAGAACTTACCTCGGGCAGTTGTTGTTTGCTGGCCAGGTGCTCCCTCAGAACCTCCATGAGGCTCGCTCGAAATTCCTCTCTTCGGTATCCTATCTCCTTTCCCAAACTCTAAAAATGGTAAGAATGAGGTGGTAAGTGTCTCTTCCTCTAATTTATAAGTGGTAAATTAGGGTTACTAGGGTTTCATTTGAAGTTATTTTGGTTAAATTCAAATTTTCCCTTTATATGCATTTAGATAGACATCTATTATTTTCATCATAACTTGAGTTTGGTAGCTCCGTTTTCAGTGTCGTTAGAGGCATTGGAATTGTGATTTAGATACCTAACCTCTTAAATTAGTTTAGGAGGGTTTAGGACCCTTATAAATATTTTAGGAAAGGACTATTTCAACAAATTGCATATTTAGTGTATAGAAATCACCTTATCACCCTGTTTCACCTTCCATGAATTAGTAAGCCAAATCAGGGGGGAATAAGGGGCTCTATATACTTCTCAAGATCATCATATTAAAACTTAGGTGCTCTTTAGATTTTCATTAACCTGATGTGTTGTAGGTTGCAGATACTTATGGTTTCTTGCAGGATCTTTGCATTGAGGACTTGGCTATATCCCTTTTATACTTTATGATGTTTTCTTACTTTAGCTTGCATATTCACATAGTATCATATCTAAGCTAAAGTGGAGGCTAAATCTATCATCTTAAAATGGAAGCACTTCCATTTTTATAGGTTTAGCACCCTCATTTAGTATGTTTGCATATTAGATTTGCAACTGTGCTTGATTATACATGTGTAGGTGAAATTAGGGTTAGGATCTTGTGGATCCTCCTAGATTTCCCTCTCCATGGATATTTTCTCTAGGTAGGACATATGTATTAGTCTTCTTGGGCCTCATCCTACTCTTTCTCTAGGACTCTAGGCCTTCTTAACATTCTGGCATATTCCCCCACCTTCCTAGGTCCCCAGCTGACCTGGGAACCTCTCAGCAACTTTCTGGCGACCTGCCTAAAACCTTAGGTCAGGGTTGAGGTCAACCCTGACCTAGGTTAGGGTCAAGGTTGATCTTGACCTAGGTCAAGGGTGAGGTCAACATAGACCTCTGTCAGGTGTTGGTCCCTGCTTTCAAATCTAGAGCTTATCAGGGTTCGGAACTTAAAATAGGTCCCCGGGTTCGGATGCGGAAGTGTTTTCTCCTATAATTTGAATTATTATGTTCCCTCCTTAGTTAGTAATTATGATTGGACCATGATTCAAGGTGAAATTTTAATTTGGGTCCCTTGCATTACCCTAGGAAGCCTATGATGAGATCTCTATATAAACACTCTCTTTTGCCTTCATTTGATGATGGAAACAAAATCGGGAGATGACATGATGAAATGATGATGCAAACAAGCAAGAGGATGATATAGAAGGACAAGCTGGGAGGACATACCATTATCTTCAATCAAGCATTTCGAGGACAAGCTATGGTGGATCTTCATTGAAGCAAGTAGGCTCTCTCTTTAGATCTACTATTCTCAACATTCAAGCATTCAAAGGACATAATCATGGGGTAGCAATTACAGATTGTGAGTTGATAGGAATACTTTAGCCTTGGGGGCTTGGTATTCTTTCTTTGTCATATTCAAATCTATGCATTTCTTTCTCATTTCCATGTTATGTTTGTGTTGTTAATCTAGAATATTAGATCTTAATATTGCATGTTTAAAAACTCTTTTCAAAAGAGCAATAAACACAAACACCATACATTCTATATTCAGCTATTCATGGAGGTGGAGATCACCAAAATGGGGGTTTGACTAAGGAAAAACCCTATATAGCCACCCCAAAACCCCTCTTTTCAGATATTTGTAGGTGCTATTTTCGAGAGTTACAGGTGCAAAACAACAAATTTGAGACCAGATTTGGATACCCTTTTCAGCGAACTACCGAGATCTGCAAATAGATCTGATGTCAACACTGTGCAGGTCAGGGTCGACATTATTGGGTTAGGGTTGACATTTGTGGGTCAAGGTCAAACCCTTTTCATAAGACGGCATTGGAACAGAAAAATATTTATGGGTTTTGTTCGTCTCTACTTTTCGGTTCTTGATCATACTTCAAATTTTCCAGAAACTCAATACAGGCTTCAGAAAATGAGTTTTTCCAGATCTGCTATATTATGAGGTAGGTATCTTATCCCATTATTATTTACATGCTCCTTTCCATCCTTTTTATCACAATAATTAAGTGTAAGAAACTAAAATTGGCCTTAGGATCTCTTTCTTATCTCATTATTCAAATCTTACTTAGGAAATTCTTTATGATCCAAATTTAGATATTTCAGTATGTACAAATTTATTGCAGATTTTTGAAGAGATTTTGCAATTTTTAGGATTTTTGAGATATTTAAATTTTTGTGTGATGATCTTTTTTTCAGGACTTTTTATGATTTTTAGAATTTTTTTAGCATCATATTTGAGTTTTAGGATCTTTTTTCAGGATCATATTTGATTTTTAGCAATTTTTTTCAGGACATTATTTGATTTTTTTTGGTATTTTGAAATTGCCCCCAGTGTCTAGCAAGGAAGGGACATTGTCAAAGGAGAAGTGGAATGGTATATGGATGAAGGCCAAGGGTCATTGCATTGGATCTGGTTAGGTGCCAAGGACTATCCAAGAAATGGGATAACAATTTTTTTCATCAAGCTAGGGGACTGGTTAAGAAAAGGATATGGTAATGAAATGGTGCACTGAATGGCATGTGGGGAATGGAAATGTCAAGAGGTTTGTCTTTAAAAACATGTTTTGCATTGAACATCCTTATTTCCATCTAGAACAAGAAAAGGATTTTGAATAGGGAAAATGTTAGGGTATGAATAGGATAAGCAAGATCAATAAGGGATAACGGATATATGGGTGTTGATAGGATAAAGGATAGGAGGGACATATGAATAATGGAGGACATGTTGGGGATAATGGAGGATAATGATAGGAGTAATGGAGGATAAAACCAATGAAATATGCCCCCAAGTATATACTACAAGAAGTTCATATAATTACACATGACGCCTGTTTGTCAGGTTTTCATCATGGTACTTGCCCAAAGCGCCTATTTGCTAGGTTTTCACTAGTGGACAAAATTATTTCTCTTGACTCTTTTTTTGTGTTGCCAAGATGCCTGTTTGCCAAGTTTTTATCAAGGCAACTTTCCTTTTTGATTTTTTTTGTTTTGACTTTTTGACTTTTTGGAAAAAAATATTGGACGCATGAAATGACATGGACGGAGGACTCAAGCACCTTACTCTTTGAAATTTTCTTTTGAAATATATTGCGCAAAGACGTTGGTAGGGTAATGACAAAGGGATATGAAGTGGGTGATTGGATAAGGATGGGACAAGCTTTATGCAAAGGATTGGATAGGTTGGATGAAAGGTTGGAAAACAAGTGTTGGATGATGGAGGGAGTGAAAGAAGGATGGATGTTCAATGGATGGATATAGGTACAAGAACAACATTGGCACACACCTTGAGGGGTAATGGAGTGATGGAGTAAAAAGAGATTTTGGAGCTTGAAGGATTAATGAAGGAATGGATATGGATTTTGGGACACAAGGACCCAAAATGGATTTGGAAGATGGAAGACATTTAGATGGAAAGATAGCAACTTTGGATGCCAATTTAGACTTTTCTTTGGGACTCTATGCTTCAAGGAGCTTCTTGGGAATCCACATGCTTTTTGATTTTTCATTATTTTGTGGGTCCTTAGAATTCACTGGTTGCATAAGAGATTTAGGAACCCATGTAGATTTTGACTTAATTTTTTTCTCAATGGGCCTTTGTGGCCTTTTGGAATTTTCTTTTAGGATCACATTTTTCTTTTTTTGTACACGTCGATTATACTGGGCATGTTTATCCTTTATAGCATCTGGATTTCTTGATTTGTGAATTTTATTCTAGGCATCCAAATTGAATTGAAAGGGAATGGAATTCATGGATGGATAGGAATTGTATGGAGGCATTTTGGATGGATGGAAGGTTTTCCAAGATGTGTGCATTTGCTGACTTGTATTTGGGAAAGGGTAACTGGGTTTTGAGCTAGTGGAGGGAGGAATATATGGACCTAAAATGGATGGAAGGGTTGAAGGGAGGTATATGTCTGGATTTGGATTTTGAAGGGATACCAACACCTTGAGATGTAGACTTATTATTAAGACCATGGTCATTTTAATTTTCTTGGACACATAACGGTTTCAATATACCTTTTGCATGGAGGTCTAACCCTTTGACTTGGTAATGATTTCTTTCACCATTAGGATACTTTCTACAAGACATGAGTCCATTATTATGAGGTGTGAATGATATGGAAGGACTTATAGGACCATGAGGTGGACTAGAATCAATAGAACCAGAGGAACCCATTTGAAGTGTAAGGGGTTCATGAACAACTTGCATAGATGTGATTGAATCACAAGGGGGAGCACAAGGACCAATAGGATCTTGCGATGGAGTATGAGCAGTGAAAGGATCATCTGGTAGGATAGGATCTTGTGGGGGATCTGAAGGGATGATGTGATCTTGAGGAGAACATGAAGGTGAAGGGACACCTTGATCTTGGCTTGGAAAGGGATCTTGGGAAGATATGGAAGGGAGATCATGATCTTTCTTAGGAAGAGGAAGGTCGATGGGACTTGGAAGGATATTTTTCTCTTAAGGTGGAAAAGGATAATTTTGGATAGGGGGGATAAGGATAGTAGGATCATCATGAGGCTCAAGGGAAATGGGGTCTTGGTCAACAATAGGATAGAATTGGTCATTGAAGGGGTCTTGATCTTGATATGTTTGTAGACATGTTTCTTAATTCTTTTTATCATCCTCTTGACATGGGATATGATTTTGGACATGCAAGGGGGTTCTTGAAAGGGGTAGACATTTTGATATGAGGAAGATGGAATTTGGATAGGAATCTCATGAATAGGCTTGATTTAAATGGGAGGACATGGTGGAATTTCTTCAAAGGAACTTGGGCTATGCATAGGACTATCTTGGATGTCTTTCATGGATAGTCATTGGAAGGTTGCATTGTTGGAAGAATCACTTCACGGGGAAGGAGGAAATTTCTCTTCGGAGGAATGTGGGGATGAAGCGGTGGAAGGAAACATGGATGTTTCTTGAAGGTAAATGTCTTGAGGGTAAATAGGTATGTCATACATGTGATTGTTTTGGGCTGAGCCATTTCTAGACATGGGTAAATTATTTGTTTGATCCAATTTTTGAAACAAATTCTTTAAAATTTTGGATTTGAACTTGCACTGCTTGATGGGTCTTTTTTGTGATACCTCATCATTATTTACATGTTGGAAATAATTTTTGGAATGAACATGTTAAAAAAAAGGTTTCTTATTGATTATGCTCGGTTAATGTTCAAAAGATGTCACATTTAAATTTGTCCTTGTTTGAGAAAAACTTGTTTGATTTGAGGACATAAGAGGGACTTCAACGCCAGACAATATGTTAGGGATTTTTCTTGTATGAATCATAGTGCTTGAAATGACTACTTGAACACCATGCCTTCTAATACTGATTCAGAGACAAGAAAAGCCTAATTGCTAAGGACTGGATAAGGTCCTTCTTCATTTTTGAGTTCCACATATACTGAGGTAGGTTTTACCTTTTAAGATTGTTGTTTACACAGTATTTGTTGATGTGGACACTGATTTGCTATGTATCTTTTGTTAAACTAACTTATGAATCACCATGAAAATAACCAAGCATAACCAGATGCAAGATATAACCATACAAACCAAAGTCGTAAGCATAAAAAGAATCAGTGATACAAGGATTTTCATCCTTATTCCTTTTATAGTAGGAGGGATAACCTAATGATTCACTTTCCAAGGAATCACTAAAATGGACACTGTCCTGCTGACATAGGTCCTTAACAAGTTTAGTTTGTTTGTTCTTAGTAACAAAGTATTTTGATTGAATTGGTTTTGATATTTTGGAATAACTTGGACAAAGATAGATTATCAAACTACTTTCTGAACCAGTGCCTATCCTTTGGGCTATAGAGTCAAATAAGCTAAGATTTCATAGAAACAAAATACAGCAGATTGCCTTACAACCCACATACAATTCAGATAAGTTACCTTACAAATTACCCTATCACCTCAAAACTATTGTATCAAATCCTTAAACAAAGTAGTATGCTCCCTGAAACTATTCACAAAACTTATTTCTTTCCTTAAAAGAAACTTGCAAGTAATCAGATAGTTACCTAATAACCAAAATGCTTCAGAATACCTTGTAAACTTAACATAAAAGAGCATACACACAGAAAAAGGAGACAGCAATGGAAGAGAGTAAAATTGCACTGTATATTATTTATATGATCCAGCTTCCCATAAATGAAAGATTATATAACTTTAAAAGATAGACAGAAACCCAGAACTTATAAACTCTGTAATATATTATCCCCTTTGCAAAATGTTCCAACATCAAAAGACCCTTAACAAATACAACTCTTTTGCTATATATAGGTTTTTGACCATCTTGGAATCCCTTAAGGATGCAAAAAGCTTCGGATGGTCATAGAAAACCTAACCCTAAAGTTACAAGAGAGACAAAAAGAAAGAGAGAGAAGAAGCGGTGAAAGGACTAAGTCAAAAAGATATGAACAGATATTTCTTGTTCTTCTCGCAATCTGGCGACTGCAATCAGATTTGTAGATGGTAGCTGGTAGTATTCATGTTGATTCTATATAGTTGTGCTCGCCTACTCACCTACATCCTCCTTTTGTAATAACTGTCCCTCTTGTCTTGAATAGTGCAGTGCCAAGTGTTCACTCTACTCATCGTCCAAGATTTCTTCTTCAACTACAGGCTTCTTTTTCTTTGGTGTAGTCATAACTTCCCAAGCCTTTACTTCATCATCT
>MU227128.1:309645-327881 GCA_018584345.1 Thuja plicata
TAGCAGGGAAGTTCCATCATCCCTTTTGATGGTCTTTGTCAGGACATCATAGTGATTGGCTAGGTCTAAAAATAGGTCTACATCTAGGAAGACATCAGGAACAAGCAATCTAGCTAAACCACATGTCTAAGGGTTTGACACTGGGATAGGCTTATCATAATTTTTATAGAAATAATTGAAAAGGGAGAAACCTATTGTCCCTGGAGTCACAGCATCTCGAATATCTTTGTTTTCATCCAAGAGGACACTCGCATTAGCCTTCTTATTCTGTGTTGAACCTGGCAAGAGATGAAGAAACTCATCAGAGAAACTTGCTTTTCCTTTCTGTTCCTCTTCACTCCCACCACTTGTCGAAGAAACACGCATAGCTCCACTCATGTTTGCAATACTCTAAATCTCTAACCGATATTGAAACAAATCTATTTCTGAAATCAACTGACTGTTCTGTGCACAATTTTCTACAATTTAGAATTCTCTGATGAACTTTTGCAATACTGTAAACTAAACAGAATATCTCTTTTTCTGAAAACTTAGCAACCTTAGCTCTGAAAATTGAAAGCACGGTGAATGAGACTGAATGCACCATCAACTCCTTATAGCCATCATTCAGAGTACGCAGCTCATAATTCAGAAACGTCAGTTCTGCCATTAATTCGACATGCTGTGAACTTGAACAAAAACCTAGCCATAGTTTCTGAGCTTGACAGGAAATCAAATTTTCAAAAATGAATTCTCGGAACAATCATATAACATTTAAAAGAGCTGACATGTCACACTGTTATTCATTATCTGTCTTACATCTTAGCTACTCTTTTTGCACAGTGATCAAAATGCGAGTCTGTGATTGGTTGCTGAGCGATTTACAATGTCACATCGAAAAAACTGCCACCGCTTTTAGATTTTGTTAATCAGGTGACTGCGCGACTGCATTAAGTCTCTTTGTCATGGGCCTCTGTCACTAACCATGGTTCCATCTCAAGACTTGGTGACAATGCAGTTTCTTACCTTTGGCTGACCCAAGTTACAATTTGGTGATCATGCGACCCAATTGAAATCATAGTCACGCACAGTTAACAGTAACTCATCATTCATTCTGAGACCTTGCAACTAACCGTTACCCTTAACCTTCTCAGTTATCTCCCTGTCGCCAAATTCTTTTATTCTATTTCAAGACTATGCGACAATGCTTAGTCGCCCAATCATGGAATCAAGTCCTGAGCATTTGATTTTACCTTAACAAGTTATAAGCGCCCCCTTTTTGCTTCTGACGACTACGCGACATACCTTAATCGCTAAGTCAGGAGGACTTTTCTCTTGGGGCACTTTTCTTCTTAGACTTCGCGACCACCATCAGATCCTCTGATCCTTTTATCCTACGGCCATCATTTAATCGCCATATGTTCATGCGTGCCCTTAAATCTTTCTCAGATACCGTGACTGAAGGGAAAGTACTTAGTCTTGCTGTCGTTGAATCCACTTTCTCCTTCTAGCGACCATGCGATAACCTTCTCTCATCCATTCGCCTTATGACAGATGTCATTCAATCATTGGTTCACTCACTACATACTGGAGACTGAGTCACCATCTAGTTCTGGCGACATCCCGACTATACTTTACTGCAAACCACAGACGGTCAGTCGTAAAGTCTAAGTTAAAATCCCTTAACTGCTATTCTATTCTGAGACCCCGCGACTGAAGGCTTCGCTTAACTGTTAACTTTGACTTATTTGGCGATAACGCGACAAAAGGTAATCACGAAGTCTGAAGACATTTTTATAATTGTTAAAAATCTCCAGCGATCACCCGACTAAGCAGTGGGTTCCTTCTTTATAACGTTTTATAACATGGTTATCCCGCAACTACCCGACATAAAATAAATCGCTGAGTCTCATTGTGCCAAAGGAATATTCTAATTTTGAACGAGACCACGTGACACAAGGAAAATGTGAAGTCGGGAAGACAATTGGAATATTTTCTCGGGGTATCGCGACAAGGCGATTCAAATGAGACACATGCCTTAAGTAAATGGAAAAAGTAACTTCGATATAGAAAGACATTACTTAGGGTTTAATTTCATCGTTTAACACTTGGAAGACTAAGGGTTTTCAGGGTTTTTACAAATTTAGCAAGGTTTAGACTTGAAAACCTGAAACTTGACAGAGGTAAGGCCAAAATGAACAAGAGATAGCTCATTTGAAATCACCAGAATATAGAGAGCAGGACAAGGAACCAGGAAAACTGCCAAAACAGGAAATACAACCAACACAATATTCTTGAATGAAAAATTATTGGTCACCTTGATATTGATTGACTTGTTTGTATGGTTAGCACAAGAGGTTGTGAAATTGTTTTAAGATCACTTGGTTGCATTGGAATGAAGATTGGTTCATAATTTGGTGGTGGCCCCAATTGAATTATGACATGCACTGGTTGAAAGGTTTGTTTGGGAGCTTGGTTGAATGATTGATTTGAAATTTGAGCACATGGAGACTGATTTGAAACTTGATTGAATTGAGATTGATCTGGGACTTGGTTGAAAAATGTTGGTTGTTGCACATGATTGAATTGGGCTTTGTTAAATTTTTCATTTGCCTCATTGAGTTGCAAAATAAGTTTTGGTATCTTTGATTTCTCAATGAGAGATTGTGTGTCAATTTCACCAAAAGATTCACTTGGACAACCAAGGAGTTTGGCCATCTCCTTTCTACTCTTTATCATATTTTCAACCCTCTCTTCCAAGAGCTTATTTTATTTAGACAATTTCATTTGCAACTTTTCAATCATGTTTGAATGGACTTGATGCAATTGATTGTTTGGTTGTGTTGATGTCATTTGCCTTGGCTCAAAAGCTTGTTATTGCAAAGGTATATCTTGTCTTTGATCCAAAGGTAATTGTGAGTTTCCTTGTGATGGAAACATGGGTTGATAAGTTTATTTTTTCCTTTTGGATGCTTGGTACCTAGTGAAGATTGACATGATGACTATATGCAAATGCAAGATTTTTGAATTGTTTTTGAGGGACTTTTAGGATGAAAATGCAACCTAAATATGCAAAAGACTTTATGTAAATGCAAATTTGAGCTTTGGATGATTTTATGCAAATAAACCTATGGCTTAATGCAATTTATTTTTTTTGGATTTGAAAAATCTTTGGAAATTGCAAACCTAAGAGCCTAACCTTAGGAAAGTGAATAGGAATCTTGACTTTAAAAGGGATCAATCTAATAAAGGGATAAAAAGGGGACTAGGTCCAATCCAACATGACAAAGATGGAGTGAGACCAAATGATAGGGGGGTTTGAAATTTGGGAATAAGGGACCAAGTCAAGATTCTTTCTTCAATGACATAGGGTAAGGCTCTAAAATTTATATTCCTCTGGGATTTTACAAAGTTTTTGAAAAGGATCTAAATGTAGTGTGAGGATTTTTTCAAGGCAATATGTTGTTATGATGCAAGCTTAATGCAAGAGGATTAAGATTGAAAATGCAAGGATACTAATGCAACATATGAAAAATGGATTATGCTATGAATATGCAAGAATCAAGCAATCCACAAGGCTCCAAGAAAAATGTTTTTGGTCTCCATATGTTCACAAGGTTTTGAAACAAGATGTTTTGGGGAGAATCAAAGTGTTAAAGAATGTTTGGGAATATTTTTTGAAATGTTTGGAATGTTTGGGATGTTTGGAATGAGAATAGAATGCTTACAGTGTTTTTGAAATTGCTCTTTAAAATTTTGAAACACCCACACAAGACACGTTGTGAAGAATGGTTGTTGTAAAATTGAAATAAACACATCAAAACCTAAGGATAGCCAGGAAAATATATGTTGAATCCCCACTTGAAAAAATTTCAGTCGTGCTTACTAATAGTGGACAACTTAGAAGCTTGGAGGCACAGGCTCCTCCTTATAGTGCACTCACTTCTCAGACACTCCAAGCTTCAAGTCCCAAGGGTCATTACTTCACAAGGGACTATTGTCTCAACTAATAGCCGCGAAAGTGTGGGGCATCTTAGTTGGTCTCTGACCTTCTGGGCCAACAAATAGAAGGTTTTTTAATAGTATGACATGGTGTTTAGTAAGGGCATCCATTCAGGTGGTTATACGTGCGGTAGATTAGCTATGTTATGGAGGTCTCCCAACCTATAGAAGTTACGTTCTGTAGGTTTTAATGCACCACAAGGGTACTGAGGGAGATCTTCTTCCTGGTATAATGCATTCAACACCTGTTCATTGTGAGATTAATCACAATGACATCTTTTCTATACCTGTTTGGATGGGCTTGGCTTTAGCCTGTTACTGATTGGGCATTCACTCTCACTGGCTCTACTAAAGCACTTGGGAGGTAGCCACACTAAAGGACTTGCATGGATTTCTATTACACCTAAGATCCACAAAGGTGAGGAGAGAGGATACGTCCATACATTTCCTAGGGTTTATAAACTAAAAGAAACTTCAGACACATGAATGAAATGATTCATTTTAAAGCACCAAGCTGAAGTGTTTTCTAACTACTAAAAACACACATGAAAGTTTCAGAAAAAAAAAAGGTCTTTACAAACATCCTGCATCAAAATTGTTAGTAGTTTTTATGATTCATTCTTCATCCCATGATTGCCAAAATGCTGCACAGATCATTAGTAACACATAAAAATTTCTTATCAAGTGCAAAATAGGAATAGGAATGAAAAAAAGCAAAGAAACTCTTGAAAAAATGCAATGTTACCACCGACACAGAATGTGTGACCACCCATGTAGAATGTGAGAATGTGATGCCACCTACGCAAAATACCTGACCAAGTGTGCAACTATTGATCAGAGGCTAAAATGAGGTAAAAACTTGCAAAAACACAAAGTTTTGACCATAACAAGCATTGATATCTTAGAAATATGTAGTTAAGATTTAGTTTAGGCTATTTTAGAATGATTAGTAAAAATTTGAACCAATTTTGAAATCCTTGTTTAGCTTATGTGTACATTGAACCGATTTGGAGACACCTTAAGCAAGAAATCTGCATTTGATCCTAAACTAGTTTAAAGTTCATTTTAGATTCCCAAATCAGGTTTGCATGTTCATTTTAGAGTCCTTAACAACTTAAACAACTTGATCTTTCATAATACATTCCATTTGAACCCCTAGTTAGGCTAGATTGCAAATTTGATTGAAATTGTAAAAAGCTTGATTGCATGTAACCCTCAACTAGGCGAAGTTCATTTTAAGAGCCCAAATCAGATGTGAGAGTTCATTTTAGGCTTGAAAAATGAAATTTGAGGTTCATTTACCAAGTTAGGGTTCATTTGAATAGTTTAGGATCCATTTTAACCTTATAGCATATGAAAATCAGAAGAGAAAGCATAAAATGTAGAAAGTGCTTCCTAAACTTGTAAATAATGATCCTAAACCCTAAATATTGATCCCATATGAACAACTCAATAGCACAAGTTTGGGTCCCAACTGCGCAAGACTTAACCACCTACGCAAAAACAGTGACCGCCTGCGTAGAATGTGTGACCGCCTGCGCAACAAGCGCAGGTGGTATGACCACCTGCGCAAAACTTGTAACCACCTGTATAGCTTTTGTAACCACCTATGCAGCTTGGCTTACCACCTGCGTAGAACTCTTCCAGAACCTGCAAAAGGCACAAAAAAATAAAAAAATTATCAGTTAAGCATGTTTCACGTCAGGTTCACCAAATGTAAGACCAGAAAAAGGCATAATAGCATATTTAGGAGACCACGAACCCTAAATAATATTCTACCCTATCTAATCTATGATGAAAACTATTCAAAACAAGAGTTCATAAACATAAAGCATAAAACTCTAAGAAATCCCTTCCAATGGAGCTCCCGTGTCCTTTCTTCTTCATAATCAGATTTGATGTTTCTCTTTGACAATAACACAATTGCACAAAGATACAAAAGCCAAGTTTGAAAGTGAGAATACTAGAAGATAGTGGTCTAACCTTGAATAAGAGAAATGCCTCTCAATTTATAGAAATTGAGAGACAATTAGGGTAGATTGCACAAAATCAATGCATAAATGAAGATATTGGTTGGTAGGATGTTAGGAAGCATGATATGGGGGAGATCAAATAAGAAGATATTGAGAATATTCATGAAGCACCTTAATAGGGATGTGAATCCTCAATTAAGGGATATGGCAATTAGGTAGGATTAGGAATCATTAACTCAATTAATAATTCAATATTCTCAATATTCCTCACAAATCATTAATTAGATTTATGAAATTATGAAAATATCATAAATTGAAATTAGCCAATTAATTAATAAAAATTAATTAATTGTTCAAGACTTAGGGAAAAGGGAATAAATAAAGTGTATTTATTTATTCAATTAGGACATAGGGATAAACTATGGGTTATTCATCCCAAGAGGGAATTAGTGAATTATTGATTGAATTGAAGGTGTTAATATTGAATTAAAATGATTTTGATGATATTGATAAGGATTAGGATCAATTCCAAGGGTTTCGAAATAGTTTAGGAAATCACGAGGCATCGATGAACTTTGACAATGCACCCACGTAATGATATTTGGAAATGATTGAAAAGCGCCAATGAACTTTGATGGTGTAATACAATTTAAATTGAAATGGGGAAACATCGATGAACTTGGACAATATTCCTAAAATAGTAATGATCAGAAATAGTATTGACAAGCATGGACAACACTATTGAATTGGTATTGATAGATTGATAATGATAACATCGATGGACTTTGACATTGTTATCAAATAGCTGATTGCAAGGATATGAAGCATCGATGATCTTGGATAATGCTCTTGGAATGATGACAAGATTGATTGAATCTGGAATAGGGTTTGATCGATTTGAAAATTGGGTTAATTAGGCATTGATGATCTTGGACAATGCCCCAGAATGGTTGGAATGAGTCCAAACAGTTCTGAAAGTAATTAGGAATAGAATAGAATGGGTTTGAATTAATTTAGAAAGATTTGGAAACATGATCAATTTGGAAAAAATGAGAGAAACGTTAGTAATTGATGACATGAAAGAATGACACAATATTAGTGAATGATAAAGATCAAACACACAATATAGAAGACATGTTAAAAAGGGGGCATAGGCAATGAACCATTTTTAGGTGTCTACATTTTTCCCCTCTTTGAGACAATATGATTATAAGCATTGGCTCAAAGAAAAATAGAAGATCATACCCCAGTGGATCGACAGAATGGAGGTAGGATGCCCCCTCAGAAAATTGGGCAGAAATTTATATGAGGACAATTTTTTGAAAAATGACATGGAAGAAATGTTAGTAATTGATGACATGGAAGAATGACACAATATTAGTGAATGATAAAGATCAAAAACATAATATAGAAGACATGTTAAAAAGGGGGAATAGGCAATGAACCATTTTTAGGTGTCTACAATAAGTAGTTGGCTGCCCCTTGGGGCCATTTTCTTTTCTTGGTTTTGTTTTATGTTTTTGGTTTCTTTTCACTTTGCGTGTCTTTTTTTTTGGGTTCCTGGCATGTTGATCTCTTTTTGTAGGTAGGTATGATTCGCATGACATCTAGTCCCTAGAATGGTGCCTTACGTATTTTTGTTCATCTGGAATCTATTGTTAGCATGGTGGGATCTGTCTGCACTCCAGAGTTATTTTATACACATGGTAAAAGGTTCTGGGCAATCTTCATCGAATTTATATCTTGCAAATCTTAACATCAGTTACCAAGAAAATTATAGAGATAAAGTAATCACATGATCCTTGAGGACAAAGCAGTTACACTGGTTATTTGCCATATTCAAAAATCAAAAGAATATCTCGGGCCTGAAATGTCTCTCCCATTCAGTGAATCAAAATGGATGGCAAGGTGAAAGAAGTACCGCTGTGAAAATTAGCTAAGCTTAAGGTTCATGGTGAAAGGAGTACCGCCTTCCCATCTTCAAAAAAAAAGTAAAAGGAAACTGGAGAATAGAGAATTTTGGGATCTGGAGGATTGTGCACGATATAGTGATTTTGGTATGATGCACTCAGTGTCATCTCTTTGTTTCTCCCAGAAATTATCAACTTGATTTTATTCCAAAGCACACACTTCACAACTGACAAAAGATTGAAGGATTGAATCATGGTGAGTCAGATTTTCTCAGACACCCCGCGCCTTGTAAGTAAAGTACTTCATGTAACGATGAGTTCCAGCTTTGCTAACCAGAGATTCTATGATTCTCAAATGCACTACGGCATTTGTCCTAGCGAGTCACCATTTGTTATGCCCTGCATACCCGTCCCTAAATTTTTTTGGCAAAATGTTGGGTCCCCCTTTTCTCTTTTGGTTCTTCCTTTGTTTCTTTTCGGTCTTCTTTTATTTTCTCTAGACTTTGCCTCTATGGGGCATTTTTTGTTGTTTCCTTTTGGTTTTCCTCGCTCTAGGACACGGTCCCAGAGTTTTTTTTTGCTTTGTGCCAGCTGAATTCTTGACCTCGGGATCCTCGTGTCATTACTTCCTCTTTAGTTGGAGGATGTGGTAGCGTGGGATCCCCAGGCCTGGAGTCTGGAGGTTTGCCTTTTTCTCGGGATTGGCAGAAGGGAATGGTGCATTTTAACCTAAGGGATATAAATTTTGTTTCACCATTCATTGTTACACTTACCATGAATAATTTACCTTCAGAGCGAATTAAGAGAGAATTGTGCATTTGACAGTGAGCTAAGTGTGATTTGCTTCGAGTGCTTGACAGTGAATTAAAGTTTAGGCTTGTGCGCATTCAAGCTATCCTACAGTATTCTCAAAGCATTCATGGTTTCTAGGGCTATTCATTTTATAGAGCACCTCCTATGGCCTTCCTTTTTTATCCCTGATTTTAGGTAGGTCCACTTCTGGCCCTTCTCTTTCCTTTCAATTTGCATTTTGTTTCTTGGTTTTGTTCTTTCCTTTTCACTTTGTTTTCTTTGTTTTCTAGTCTTTGTCATTGCTTCCCATTGGTGGGATGGCTCTAGACAAAGGTTGTATGCCTTCTATGTAGTTGTAGAGTAGTGTAAATTTATGTAAGTTTGTGTATATGTGTAAATAGCGGTCTATAGGTTAGCTACAGTGTGTTTGCATTTTGCTGGGCCTGTGTAAAATTTTGTTCTTTAGCTTTCTGTAAATAGTATGTCACCCTGTGTTCTTAGTCTGTAAATTCATGTCTGGTCTTTATATCCTTCCAAATCCTACCCATCCCATGGAACGCTCACCGTGCCCTCTGTATTGTTTAACCAAAGTCAAGCTCGCTTGCATGGTGTTTTCCAGACTCAACCTCGTCACCTCACTTGTTCGAGTGGTGACCTTTCTCTCTCCATGTCACTTCAACATTCAAGGCAGGATTAATTCCCTACATGCGAGCATTCAAAACCATCCCAAGTGGAATTCAATCCGTTCATGTTAAGATAGACATCACCATAAATGCCATTACTCCATTTCTTGCATGACCATGTGACAACCCATGTCAACCTAGTACGACAAATTGCTAGGTCATTTCAATAACGGTCAATTTTCCAATACGGGCTCTATGTAATTCCCTAGTCTTCATCTAATTTGTCACATAAGCTAGAATCCCTAGGACCGCCGGGTGTTGATCAAATTCAAAGTAAGTTATTTTTTATTACATTTCTGGGATTTGATGTCAACTAACATCTTCTTGAGGATAGGTGTGAAATGGTGATGAAATCTCTGAAACCTGGGAGTTTATTATAATTTTGATTATTTGTATTAACGGTCATCCAATCTTGCAGGCTACCAACAACTCATCAAGCAGCATGTCTGAGGTATCTTACCCTCCTGGAAGTTTGGAACTCCTGTCCACCTCAAAAAGGGCGGCCACCAAGACAAAGGCCGAGAGGGCACTAGAAAGGCTCCCACTCACCTCAAAATATCTAAGGGATGGTGTCATCATGGGATCCAAGGTGGATTCCAAACTACAACTAATCACCGATATGGAGGTCGGATCATGGGGCAAATTGCAGGGCCTAGTCACGACAATATTCACTCAGTGTTCTGCC
The DNA here is from genome assembly GCA_018584345.1 of Thuja plicata. Classification (NCBI taxonomy): domain Eukaryota; kingdom Viridiplantae; phylum Streptophyta; class Pinopsida; order Cupressales; family Cupressaceae; genus Thuja; species Thuja plicata. Next base: position 319,670 of record MU227128.1, read on the forward strand.
AGAGACAGTATGGCCAAGAATGTGGCCTCCTCCGGCATAATAAAGGTCGCTTGCTTCCCTTGCTCCATGTAGTTCCCAGAGCTGATTGTCACTCTGGTGGAGCATTGTAATACAACTATTTGGGTTGTTATACTTGTTTCTTCCATTCCAATGGGGTACCCAATGCCCCTAGTGTCTCTCGATGCTACAACTTTTTCTTCAGGGCTGGTAATCCCCCAGTTCACCAATTCTATTGTCATCTCCTAGGCTGTGTCACTAGAAGAATTCAACAAAGTCCAACAAATGGCCTGACAGCACCTTAATACCCATTGGATGAAGACGCCAAAGGAAGATTATAAAAAGATGAATTTGGAGATCCCCCGCATAGACTTCAAGGAAAGCATCCAAGCGGGGATCATCTTCTTATGTTGAGTCTTCGGGGAACCACATGCCTAGGATTTCTCAGCCTGGATGTACTACTTTTATATGGCATATCCACCAACGGGCAAAATTTTGATTGGGCAGCTATTGTTTCCAATCATGTGGACTTCCAACTAAACAAGGTCAAACAAACATCAAAGTTCCACATGACTTCATATGTTTTGTGGGCATTGGCACAATAAAGACCTAGAATATAGGGTTTACACATAGTGGGCATCCTTGGGACAGGGCCTGACCAGAGTGCTCTGTGGGATCATTACCCCCACATTCAATGGGAAGCCAGCTTCCCCAATTTTTGTCGGGTAAACAACACTTTTGTTTACTACAATATTTTGACACCCACTTAGGATTCTAATTATTGGCTGTCAAAGGAGGCCATGACCTTGGTGAGTTCATATGGTCATTATTTTATTCAATTTTAGCAACATTCATACATTTGGGTGATCGGGTTCTCTGGAAAGCCCTACCCATTGCCCAAAAATTGTGGGGATAGGATTATTTTGATGGAGCACTGCACACAAATTCTAGAGGTTCATACATTTTATGGGATCAAGAAGGTTACCACCATCCCCTTCCCGATCACTTGCGGGAACTATACTTGTAGCCTTGCAGCGGCCAAAGAAGCCAAAAATGAATTGAAGAGTCTGGGGCTTGTAGAATTCTACTTGGTGAGGATCAATTTTGATCCGCTAGGAAAAATAAATGCAGCCTTACCCCAGGCGCCAGCTCCTCATGAGCCTCATATTAATGATTTTTGGGCAGATTGCCAGGACAACTTTGATGTCTGAAGTCGACATTATGAGAGGATGACTAAAGGAATGATGAAGTGCATTGGTCTCTGGACCTTTCCAAGGGACTTATCAGATACCAGGCCCATGGAGGACCCAAAATATAAATCAAAAGGGCCTCCAGTGGATTGGGACACCCTAGACTTTTTGACAATAGAAGACATCACCAAGGGTGTGATAAATCGAAGTCACAAATATTTTTCATGGGTATGGAGAAAGAGCGCTCGTCGAGATGGTCCAGTTTTGCGGGGATCCACTTCTGACTCTGGGACAACAAGACAAAGAAAACATAAGGGGAAAGAAATAGAGAGCACCTTAGCCCCGGTCCTGTCCTCAGTTCCAGCCCCAATAATATAACAACTTCAAGCCCAGCTTGATTCATCATGATAGTTGGGTGAAATAATCAGTGCAAGGCTTTCCCTCAGTCTCACAGTCACTACAGTGGGATCTGCCCTTCCTGCAAGCTCCCCTTCATTGGAAATACTCATGAGTTGGGCAGACAAGACAAAAGATGAGAGTGCATCTATTTTAGATGTTGGGGTCCCGCTGCAAACAAGGAGGAAGAAACCAAGAGTGGATAATCCTCCACCGAGCACAGATGCAAGCCCCAGATAATTGGGCAATATTCCTGTGGAACTTATCTCTTCCTCCCTTGAGGAAGAGGACCATCTGGAGGCTTCTCCTCCTCATGATATTTTTGATGAAATCTTCCAAACCGACGATCTGGTAAACTTGTAGGAAGATGAGGAGAGGACAGTGGAGGAGATCGTCACGCAGGAGGTAGAGAATATGCTCAGAGAGGGGGAATGGAAAGAAAAGGAATTTTCCCTAGAAGAAGAAGCCCAGGAGAAAGAACAAGAAATCACACCAAGAGTGGAAGAAACACCATTCCTAAGGACCGAGACAGAAGGAAGGCAGATACAAGACAAGCAGTTGACTATGGCTAGGGAAACTGGACACTCGGGAACAACTGTACCCCTAGTTGTCATGCTCCAAACACCTCCGAACACCCTGGGTGATCAAGTACCCCATAATATGACATTTGGAAAGGTGTTATGTGCAACACAATAGTCAGATCTGGGTCTGACACCTTTGCCCCCTCTAGAAAATAGGCCCCTAAAAGAGAATTTCTCAGTAGAGAACACCGAAGAAAGTCAATAGCAATAGAATGTGGGGGAGAACCCTAGGAATATGGACATAAATGCCATAGATGTGGGAGAAGAAGGAAACCCTAGAGATAAAGAAAAATATTCCACAGAGACTATGGATTTTGGGGAAGCACAACAAACTCTCGAAGAGGACCCAAGTGTCCAAGACTTAGCAGTAAGACCACCCCTACCGCCATAATGGTTGGTGGAATCAAAGAAGAGAAAGGCCTCGGTGGCAGCAAGAGTCCCTCTCTCTAGCCAAGATGATGGCTTAGAACCAAGAGGCTCGGAAGCCTAAGAAGGCCCAGACCCTCCATACCATCCAAACTGGTCCAGGAGGAAATACCATCGCAGTGGCCATGACACCTCCCCCAGATGTAGAAGAGGTAGCGATGAGAGTTGCAGACTACATAATCAAAGAGGCACCTCTGGGGAGGAGAGAAATATAGGGGGAATTGAAGTTGTTGAGAGAATCCATCTGGGCAATTGAGGCCCAATATGACAAGCAGGCCCAGAAGCTAAAGGAGGTAAAAGAGACCAATGAAAATCTTCTTGAGATTCTTACATAATTGACACAAACATTGGTTGTGATTCCTCCGGAGGCCTCCACATCTGGAACACTGCTTTTGCAAGGTGACATCGACATGCTGAGAATGATAAAGAAAAAGGTGCAAGCAGTAGATGATTGGGTGACTGAGCAGGTAGGAGTCGTAACACATTTCCTAATAGCCACACTCCTAGACCTCCACCAGGCCAGTAACAACTTGGGCCAAGTAAATGGCATTTTTTTCCAGTGGGAGGGGGAGATAGAAAATACAAAGAATGGAAGAGTAAATTAGAAGAAATAATGAACTTTGGGGAAGACATCATCACGGAGATAGGAATTTTGGGGGATGAATATTTTGGGTACCTTTGGGCCCAGCACTCCACACTTGGTCTTAAAGTTGAGACAAGAAAGCAACTAGTAGCAGCTCTGAAGGGTTAAGTCTCGACAATAAAAAATTCTTTAAATTCATATGCAGCATTTGTTACAAGGGTTTCGGCAGTTGATCCCTTCAGCACCAACACATGCACTAGGGTGGATTTTGTTATGAGTAAATTTGACAAAGTAATGGAGTCATGGTTTTGGACCCATAGATATTTTGATGGAGCAAAAATGTTGTGTCTCACCCAAATGGTGCTCTGGGCCAACGATGCAGAAAAGGTGGCTTTAGAGTTCAAAGAGGGTGCCAGATATTTTGTTGATCAGTTGGAGGCACCCAATGGCCATTGGGATTGTATCAAAGAGATAGATGAGGAGGGAATTCTCCAAATTTTGGAGATATTTTGAAAATGTAAAGAACAATAAAGTCTTCTGGTCTCTGGATATTTCCACCAATAGGGAAAATTTTTGAAGATTTGTTATTCTTTGAGCGTAAGCTCCCAAACTCTAGAATTTTGGGTCCCAGTTTTGTATTCTTTTGCAGCAATCCGTGTCAAGGTTCCTTGGAGCTGACTGATAACTATCATCAATTAATAAGGGTCAAAGTGCAGGTGATCCAGATAGTGACAAGTCCAACAGATGGGATGATTCTAATAGATGTCTTCTTATTCCCCTAAGGTGTCACTCCCACATTTACTACCTAGCGCACCTCGAAGATAGGGAGCTGCAATAAGAAATAATGAGGCGTATGGCCTAAGTTACTGGAATAAGAAAGTTTCTTCTATGAAGTACCATGGCCCTCTTCTCTAGGATGATTCTTCTTGATTTCTCCCCTTTCTTCTTCCTCCATCTTGTCAAAATATTGTGCATCCCGAGATGATTGTAAGTGGTTCAGGTAGTACCGACCACAGATAATGTATTTTATTCACCAAGTGTACATGTAAATTAGGTCAAGTTTGTCTATAAATAATAAGAACGATGCCTTAACCAGGGTTGAAGAAATTTATGATTTCTCTATCCAATACCAATAGTAGTTAGAAGTTCATTTTCAATAGTTATATGTATCTTAATGCTCCCCTGGAGCCATGAATGTACTCGCCAGTGATGCTGGAACCATTTCAAGTTAATAAAAGAAAGAAGAACATCTTGTAGCCAATGTATTATGTGTTTCTCTCATCTCTGAAGTTTGCAAATACCTTTCATGTTGTATGTTTTCTTATGTCCTTTGCCCCAGTGTTTTGCAGTTAATTAAATAATCTTATCCCCCTTTGCTACTAGATGTGTAAGAATTGTTGATTATTTGTGTATATGGTATTTAGTTTTATTTTCCTGCATTGGAGTATTGTTGATGTTGAATATGTATCACATGAATATAAGTAGAAATTTATTCTAACTCTGGTCTATCTTTTGTAATTTCTTTGGTAAGTCTAAAAAGCTTGTAGGAAACCTCACCCCTTTTGAAATCCCTAGAAATGATGAGTAAAAACAAGCTATCCCCTCAAACAACAGTCACCTACCTAACTTAGCTCCCCCACACTGTTGAGACCTAACTACAAGGTGCTTGGAGGCTAGGATAATTTATTCTCTAGTAAACCTCTACAGGCGGAGTTGGCCGGTACTCTGGTACCTGGTGACAATTTATCTCTGTTAGTAGAGCCGGTCACAAAGTCTCGTCAACACACTCATGATATAGAGATGGTGATTATGGATCTCATGCATTGGTGAGAACATCCTTGATCTTCCTACATATCAATTCCAAGTTCAAATTCAAGCATCTTCCTTAATTTGTGTGATTCCTACATCTGTTCATGAGGTTTTACACAAGGTGAATCAAACATTTACCTTCCTTTCCTTTTCAAATATGCATTTACTTGTCAATTTCAACATTTATTCCTAAACTAGGGCTTGAACAAGAAAATCCCCTTTCCATATGTTGGTTTCTTTTTATGCTGCAATAAAAAACAATAACCTCTTCTTCTTATGACTATTTTATAGAGGAGCCACCTCCAAATATTTGTTCATGCAAGAAAAGGGACCAACTAACAAGCACTCTCATAATACTTCTACTCTTTAGGTCCTGCTACACCAAGAGGGGGATACCCTGTAATACCTTCTGATATATCTAATATGGTACAATCAAGTAGTAATCTCACAGTGACTCACCATAACCGGGAGATACTAGATAATTGGTTAATTACCCATTGAACATCAACCATAAAATGGAGCATGAGATAGGAATTCACAACAAACTTGCACAAATGTAGACTTAATGAATTTAAATTTTTTTTTATAGGAAAACACAGCCAATATGCAACTAGATACATAATAATACAGAACTTGTCAGCTTTAGATCAGTACTTTATCCATTGGGCTATATTCTGACTCAGATACAGTACACTGAAATCAATATTCATCAAAGATTCTTGATCATAACACAATTATCCCAAACTCCTACTACTAATAGAATCCTAGCATATGTCAAATGAATCTATGCATTAATCAGAGCCTAATTTAATCTGATACTAGATCAGAAATCTCAAACAAGTACAAAAACATAGAGAAAACTATGCTAATGAATCAGAAAATTCATAACTCACAAGACACATAACACAGGAGAGATTGGAATCCGGATCTTTGTATTAAATTTTGAAAATATTATTCCAGTATACAAAAAGTACTCAGAGATAACCTCTTCAATAACCTACAAAAAATCTCTCAGCTTTATTTCTGATTTCTTACAACTATGTAGTACAAATTATACTATATTCCCCATTTGACTAAAACTTTACAAATTGTTTTCAATCCAAATTTTCCAGCCCTTTCCAATGATCTTGGGAATCCTTTTATAGAATAGGATTGCAACAAGCTACAGATCATTTGGAATAATGGAAAAACAAATGACTCAGTAAAAATACAAAATAGCTAATGAAGTGATAAACACTTTTGTTACAATAGATATTTAACATATTTTGTCTCCTGACCGCTTGGTACTTGTAACTTCTTCAAAGTTGTTCGAAAGTAGCCACCTGGATTATGTTGTCTTTGATATTGGTGATGTAGTATCTTCATCTTTACCTATCTCATCCAATCTGTTGGGCCTCATTGTCCACTTTCATATTGTCACCTTCTTCTTGATCAACCATAATGTACATGTCCTTCCAGGAGGTATACACCTCATCATTCGGCCAACCGAAGCTAATGATGTCATCCTTTATGCTATTAATCTCTTTCCAATTTACACTTGCCTTCTCAATTTATTCTGGGTAAAATTCAAAAAATTCTCTGGCTTTAGTGACTATCTCAACAGTTTGAACAAACAACAGTGTGCTTTCTAGAGTAATAATACTATTGGTTCTTACTGCCAATGCCTCATTCATTTGTTTGTGCCACAGTGCTTCATTTTTTATATCACCATTCTTCTAAAAAAGATTGGGAAACATCTCATACCGGTCCTTTGAATATTCCTTTCTCAAAGCCATTATCTTCCTGATGATGATGCTCCCTCTTATGTCCATGTCCATCAGTAATTTGACACATTTATAAGTACCGGTCAAAACAATGTCAACATTATTTTCTTCTTTGCATGTGGTATGAAAGAATTTCAATTCTCCTTTCTTTTCCTTCCATTTATCAACCATTTGATCCGAGTTGTCCTTATCTACATTGTATTCATTCAATATACTGACAATTTTGTTCCTCTATGAATAAATGGCAGTAGAAACTAATTCATGAGTGCAATGTTTGAGGGTGTTATGTATCTTGTCAGCATATGTTTGTTTTACCCATGCCTCTGCTTCTTTAAATGTTGCAGCCTGTTCAACCCACTCCTTCTTTTATTGTTCCAGCTCAGTTCTTTCAGCAATTAATATTGCTTTCTCTTGCTCCAACTCCTCTTGTGTGGTAGGATTTGATGGTGCAGGGGAAGGAGGGTAAGTTATGATTGGGCTTGATGATGATGGTTGGTGAGGATCTTGTGTAATCATCCTCTGAGGAAAAAACTAAATTGTTTGCTTTCCTTTGAGGAAGGCAATATTATTGTCCTTTTCAATGGACTTGATCCTCTCATCGTTATAATCCTTCATTGCTATCTCATATTTTTTCCTCAAGCTCTTGAGTGCATCTTCTTATTTCTCAGCTACCTTTAAGCTTAATTTTTCTATTTCCAGGATGAGGTTAGCTTCTTCTACCCCTGACGTATCTAATAATCTTCTCAATATGGGGCTACTTGCATGTTCAGCCTGATCACCCTCACCAAATACCTTATGGATTTTCCTTTTTATATGCCACATAACAAGGGTTGCATGATCTTCACTGAATCTTACTCCCTTAGATTCTTGTCTTTCCTCTGTCTCAGTATTATGGACAGTTTGTGTCTCTTTTCTCACAGCATAAAAAACAATAGCATCTACAAGATCCCACTCTGGAAGTGTATAGTAAGAAAATGGAAGCACTTCCATTGTAGACATGTTTAGCCTTCTGATTAAGTGGTCTAGGTTCATGGAAAGTGCCTTGAATGGGTTTCTGATCTTGACATGGCTTCCTCCCTATTTTTTCCTCTTTTCACTCCTGTTTGGCCTGATTTCTGCATTCTGAATGGCAGACTGATGATTCTGGGCTTCAGGGTCAAGGTCAAAATTTTAGGTCTATGTCAACCTCAACACTAACCTAGGTTAGGGTTGACCTCAACCCTGACCTAGGTCAAGTTCGACCTCGACCTTGACCCAGGGTTAAAACTTCAGGGTCTTCCAGTTTCTAGATGTCGGTCTTTGCAAAAAAGTTCTTTCCTGCTTCCGGGTCGGCTGTTTCAGGTTCCGAAGCACTGATTCCTAAATTATATTTAAATTAGGTCCTCTCCTAGGGGTAAAGGCTTTAATGGGAATTTAATTCTCCTATGTATGCCTCCTTGGAAGATTGTGCCCTAATTCCATATAAAA
>MU227128.1:345498-370005 GCA_018584345.1 Thuja plicata
TTCATTGAATCTCTCGTTGTATGGTTTATTGGCAAGGTCATGAGTTTATAGCTCTAGCTGAGAGCAATTTTATAAATCTTGCAACTCCATGCATAGAGAGCTATGGATCGATTTGTGAGGGCTCATTATTGAGTTTCCTTGCATGTAAGGATTCATAGAAGTGCACTACTTTTGTGTGTACAATTCCTATATTTGCATCCCTAGCCCACTTTCCCAAATCATACAAACCTTCACCAATTTTTAAACACAGACTCTTAGGGACTATTTCTTTAAATTTTTTTGAATCATTGGTTGACCTAGTTAATTGTTGCAACAGGTCATCACATACATTTCTTACTTTGTAATCTATTTTGCCCTTAAATTCTCTCATAGGCGGCATCTTGAATTTAGGATCTTTATAAATCTAATGATTTAATAATTTTGATAACAGAATCCAGTGACTACAAGCCCTAATATTTATTCAGACTTTAGAATTCAGAAAGACTTGCCTTAGAAATTTACGCATTCTGCAAACAGCCTCAGAGTTAGAATGCAATCACTACAGCTTTGTTTCACTCCACAAAACTGACAATTATGCCAAGTAAGAATTGAATGATCGATCACATAGAAATCCCATCACTTTTGAGCATTAAATTCTTACTGTGGAAAACACATGTTTTCCATTACTTCGTCTGAGTTCAAAATCTCACGGTTAATGGTCCAGAACTGCTAAATTAACTCCTTTGAAACATGACCGTTGATCCTGGCAAATTTTCTTCACATCGGATGGCTCACAACAAGTATTTTACGATTATCATCTCCTTGGACACATGTCACAATGGTGCATTCCCTTTAAGATTATACTTCATTTTCAATTTGAGGCTTTACGCCCACCGTTATATCTTTCTGAAGATGCTAGCACTTTATCTTACTTTACGTTGATAAAGGGTCCCAGCACTTAGGAAATGCGTCATCATGGTGCATTCCCTTAATGGTTTTAGATCGATCACTTTAGTCTCTAGGATTTATGCCATCCATCTGATCTTTTATGATCCTCACTGCCTTTAACCAACTTTATGACCCGCAGCTTTGATCTGCAAGGACACGTGGAAGCACCTCACAATGCCTTAATGGATAAAATCACATCACCTTTTATTTGAGGCTTTGCGCCACCTGTCAGATCTTTCTTAACTTGTCGTATCTTTACTCAACCATCTTTCCATTAACCGCGGTCTTCAACTTGCTTAGTTGGACACGCATCACAATGGTGCATTCCCTTAAAGCTTATCCTTTCATCATCTTTTCATTTAGGATTAATGCCAGCCGTTAGATCTTTCTGGAGATGTCGTATATTTATTGAATTTTTAATTACCTTACTGGGCCTACTAGATGTTAGGTGTCACCGTGGCACTTTCTCTTAAAGACTATTGTATATACATCTTTACTATAAGGTTTTGCACAGGCCGTCGAATCAAATCTGACTTATACTCTATTTAACCTCATCTCTTCGATCATGCTTGGTCCCATTGAGGACATGCGTCACCACGGTGCAATCCTTTGAAGTTAATCCATCTGCATCTCTTATATTAAGGCAATGTGCGGGTCGTTAGATTAAAAGGCATCTGCGGTTATCCTTTGATTTGTGTATCCACTGTAGTCGGTCCCACCAAATACACATGTCATCACGACACATTGCCTTGATGATTAGATCTCTATCATCTTCTCATCGCGAGAATGTGTGAACTGTTGGATTAAAACAAACTTGCATGAGACTTGACACAATACATTAAAAGAATTTATGAGCCCATAGACAGGAAATATTAAAGTGGTTAGAGAATTATGAACTATTGAAAATGGCCCCATTTAAAAGCTGACATAGTTGACACATGACTTAAGTGGTCAAAAAGGTAATGCAGAATTAGAATCTACTACGACACCTAGGGCTTAAAGACTAAATTTACACCTTGAAACATCAAAGCAAGGGTTTTCAAGTATTCACATAAGACCTTTTTGCGAAAACAAACCAAGGACTCATTATTTTTTAAAAAATTTAAACCGGACCTAACAGTGGCTCTTTCTGGGGTTGAATACCTCCTGCAGGTGTTACAAGAATTCAGAGTCTCGGGGGGGAGAAGACCAAATTTACTAGAAAACTAAACTACTCACACAACAAGAAAGAAAACTAAGCTAAGACAGAAGGAACACACTTGCAAAAAAACACTATATACACAATCCTAATGTTCATGGATAATTACACTTCAAGAACTATCCATGAACTGGAAGTTCTAAAATGATTCCAGTAAGATCATTTAATAAATAAGAATTGTGTCTGTACCTTTCATGGACAATATAAGGTCCCAGCCAAATTGGTTCAAATTTTCCATGCTTTCCTTTGTCTTCCAAACTAGCATTCCACATGAGAACATAATCTCTCACATCAAAATGTCTTGAGACTGTCTTCTTACCATATAATTTTTTTACCTTCAATTGAAGCTTATCATTCTTCATAGAAGCTTCCCTCCTGGCTTCATCTAATTCCACCAGGTCATCAATTCTCAATTGCATGTCATTATCAATATAATCATCATATATTTGAACAAACTTGTACATTTGCATCTGATTGTTTTGGGGAAGTCTTGCTTGGATCCCATAGAATAGATCAAAAGGTGCACATCCTATGGCCTTTTTAGATGTCACCCTATCTACCCAGACAACCAATGTTAACTTTGAGTCCCATGCCTTCTTGTTTGTATCCAAAATTCTTTTAATAATCTTAAGGAGGCTTTTGATAGTGGACTCAGCTTGGCCATTCCCCTGTGGGTGGTAAGGTGTAGAGTACAATGTCTGAATACCATATTCAGCACAAAAATTGATATGCTCCTCAAATTTAAAACACATGGCATTATCTGAGATTATCTTCTCTGGGCACCCAAATCTGGTTATTGTGTTCTTCAATAAAAAATCAATTACTACTTTAATAGTTTCTCTCTTAGTGGGGATTTCTTCAACCCACTTAGTAAAGTATTCAGTAGCTATAATGATCCATGAATGTCCTCCACTGGACTTAGTAGCTATCTCTCCTATAAAATCAATACCCCATTGCTAAAAAGGGGCTTGAACTTCCACTGGTGTAAGGGGTACATTACCTGATAATTTTATCTTACTAGAGAAACATTGGCAAGCATCACATTTCCTAACCAGTTGATGAGCATCCTTGAAGATACTCAGCCACCAAAATCCTTCTCTTAAAATCTCATGTGTAGTAGTCTTGGCCATATAATGGCCACCACACACTCCATTATGAATTTCTTGCAGGATCCTATCTGCTTGTTCTCTATCAACACATTTCAGTAGAATTCGTTTAGGGTTCCTCCACCATAGCTCATCTCTGATCAGAGAAAAATAGATTGCTTGTAACCTTAATATTCTTTTCTTATTTGCATCCATGCCCTATGGACAGTTCATTTTTTGTAAATAATAAATAATGTTGTTGTACCAATCACAATGGTCAAGGTTACAGATGAAAGGTCTTTGTTCCTCTTCTAGGTTATTGATATGGTTTGCATCCAAGTTTGCACTAGCCATCAATTTGGCTAAACCCATTCCTTTGACCAATTTAGTGATTTGAATTTCTATGGCTAACTCCTGAATCTTATTGATCCATCTACATCTTTTTCCTGACACCTCTTGTTGAGTAAAGATGTCTTTAACTATTGCTGAGGGGACATAGGCTACTACAATGGAACCTATCAAATAACATCTGAAATCTTTCATAGTCTTCACCAATGCATATGCATGTTTCTCAGTTATATCATATTTGAGTTTTGTAGCCTGTAATGATTTTCTAAAAAAAACAATGGGTTGTTCAAACCCCTCTTCATTTTTCTGTAACAACACAGCAGCAATAGTATGACAAGATGCAAATGAGAAAATATTCATGGGCTTTGAATAATCAAGAGTTCTTAGGACAGGGGCATCTTTGATAGCTTTCTTAATCTCTTGAAAAGATTGGGTGGCCTCCCCATCCCATTCCATTTTTGCATCCTTCTTCAACATTTTTGAAATTGGCCTACTTTTCTCAGCAAAGTTTGTGACAAATCTTCTGAGAAAATTTACCTGACCAAAGAAAGATTGAATTCCCTTAACATTTCTTGGGATGGGTACTTTGGCAATAGCAGCTACCCTATCTGGGTCAATTCTAGCCCCTTCCTTTGAAATAATGTTCCCCAATAATTTACCTTATGTCACTCCAAAAATGCATTTCTTGGGATTCAGGTAAATCCCAAATTCTAGAGCTCTTTCAAAAATCTTCTCCAGATGTTCACAATGTTGTTCTTCTTTATTTGAGTAAGATGTGAGGTCATCCTTATAGACCTCGAGGAATTTTTGCAAGAAATCTGAGAATAGAATGTCCATGGCCCTCTAGAAAGTATCCCCAACATTCATTAAACCAAAAGGCATTCTAATATATACGTATGTTCCCCATGGTGTGGTAAAAGACGTCTTAAACTGCTCTGACTCCTTGACCATAATTTGGTTATACCCAGAGAACCCATCCATCATGGACATGAGTTCACATCTAGTGACTCTCTATAGCATATTCTCCATATTGGGGAGAGCATAATTGTCTTTTAAGGAAGATATGTTCAAGTTTCTGAAATCCACACACAACCTGATATCCCCATTCTTCTTCCTGATAGGGACTAAATTGGAAACCCAGGAAGATTTCCTAATGGGTTTGATTATACCAGCATCTTTCATCTTTTTCAATTCCTATTCCATCTTGGGCCTTAAGGTGGGATTTCTAGGCCTTTTCTTTTGCCTAAAGGGCTTGGCATCTTCCTTTAATGGGATTTCATGTTGAAACAGCTCCTCATTATATGCCTTCAGGTCATCATATGTCCAAGCAAAGACCTTTTTGTACTTCCTTAAAAGATTAGTCAGATCCTCCTTGACTTTGGATGACATTTTTTTACCAATAAATAAATTCCTAGGAACTTCCTTTGTTCCCACATTAACCTCCTCTAAATATTTAGATTTGTTTACACATGTAATAGAATATGGTTTTTCCTTGTTATCAAAGGCCCTTTCCAAAACAACCAGTCCTTTTGGGACCTTATTTGATTTCAAATGCAATATTTCCTTTCTTAAGACAGTATCTTTTCCATCAATGATTTTCACATATTTACTAAAATCTATCTCTTTGTTGTCAAGATCTGTCTCACAATACAAGAATCTCAGAATATCCACATCATCATCAAATACTTTCCAGCTATCCACATTGTCTGGTATTGAAGGCCTAGTCTGAATGTCTATCTTTGAAATTCTAGTGAAAGTAATATCTTCTGGCCTTAGAGAAATGTTGGCCAATAAATCTGTCATTCTATTCTGGATTCTATCCATCCAGTCAATACCAAATGCATCAAAAATTTCTATCTCATCCCACACTACATTTCAGTATTGCTTCAATCTATGATTCTTCGATGCATATTTGGATTTGATCTGAGATACTACCAATTCAGAGTCTCCAATAACTTTGATGTATTTGATTCCATGTCTTGCAGCTAATCTCAAACCTATCAACAGATCCTCATATTCTGCCACATTATTTGTATATGTAAACAATAGAGTAAATGAAAATTTGAAGGTTTTTCCTGAGGGAGATATCAATAAAATCCCAGCACCAGTCCCCTCCCTAGAACTGGCACCATCAAATTACATTACCCATCATTTATTTTGTTCAAAAAAATTATTTATATATTCAGACAACAATGCAGTTTGTAATTTTCTTGCAACTTGATTCTCCTACACTTGAAATGACCCCATCTCAGTATCCAAGAAACAATTCATATTGTTATCATCTTTTTCCTCAATCATATGAGGAGTTTTGGTTTCCCTTGATACTTTGATTTTTTCACAATTTATGTTGAAAGTGGCAAATGACAAATCACATTGAATGCTTCCCCCCATAGATGCACTCCATTTTCTTGATAATAACATTCCATATTGGGGGGGAATGTCTACAACCAACACACTCATTGTTAGTACTTGGTCTGGGAAAGTTGCCAATTTATAAGGCAAAGCTTTAATAGTGCCTATGACATGCACTTATCTAGAATCCATAGCTTGGAACCTCCCATGTGGTGTGTCTACTTTCAATCCCATAGATCTCATGACTTATGCAAGCATGACAGTGTTAGATGTCCCAGAATCAATCATGCAATTTTTTAGCATTTTACCATTTATTAACAATGTCAAGAGGGTAGGGACTCAAGCTTTCAAAATATTTCTAAAAATAGAAGAAGAAGAGGCCCTTTTAAGAAAAGGGATGGGGGATTATGTTGATATCAAAAAAATTAATTCCCACTAGGAGAAGATTCTTAAAGTGATGATCGAGTATTTTACTTTGGACGGTAAATACTCCAAAATTTATAATCTGCACTTTATCCTGGCTAATCATTTTAGGCATGATAAAAAGGTTTTGTTTCCTTTTTATCTCCTAAGCTTGTTGCATAATAGCATGATGGAGCATAGAAATAAATTGAGTAACCTGGTGCTCCATGTGGGGCTCATTCTTTTGATCTCAGAGTATGCCCGTAATCAAGTCCCAGAGCCTATCCCTAAAAGGGTAAAAGGGAATGCTAGGCATGTTAAGTAGGAAAACAAAAAATAGAGTTGAAGAAGAGGGTTAGAACCAAAAAGAATGCAAACCTGGAGAGGCAGGAGGAGACGGATGATGAAACCCTAGAGAATCAGGGTAACGATGAAGAGATCCAGAATGAGGAAAAGGAGGAAATGCATGTGACTGATCAGGAAGCTCATGAGACAATCAATGAGACTCTAGTAAAGGAAAAAGAAGTTGTACTGAGTAAGGAGGATTCTCAGACTGATGAGGAGGAAACACCTATGACAAATGAAGAAGGCAAGGGTAATGATGTAGGAAACCAAGAGATGGAAGTTCAGGGAGACAAAAAAGAGGGAGATGATAAGGAGGAGAAAAAGAATGAGGATGAGGGCAAGGAGGATCAAAATTTGAAGCCAATTTTGAAGGCTGATAAAAGGAATAAGAAGAAATAGAGAATGGACCCCGAAGTGGTTGGTTTTGATATTGATGATAGAATTTCAAAAAGCAAAGAGGACTACGAGGCAAGTATGGAAGACTAGCTTAGTGAGGAGATGAAGATTATGAAGCAGCAATTGACTGAGATGCAGGAAGCTATGGAGCCTTTTAAGTCCAAGGTTGAGGAAATGGAGAAGAACTTGATGATTAAGTTAAATAACAGCAATAGAGATGAGGATCTCACTGCTAGAGTTAACACTATTGTGGAAGAAAAGATGCAAGATATGGAAATCCAAATAAGCCACAATGGGCACATGATACGTGTCATTCTCAAACACAGAAATGAAGGGCTTCAAGTTTTGGTTCAGAACCTAAAAGCATTATATGCTTACCTAGAAAGAAATTTGCTGGAAAATACTACAATTACCATTGATGATAAGGCAGGAAGCTCATGCCCAGGGTCAAGAACCCGAAGTGGTCTTAAAAGGAAACTCTCAAAGATCCCAAAAGAGATGCTAGAGCTGAAGGATTCCATTGATAAAATGGAAGAAATGTAGAAGGAGGCAGAGGAAGCTTACCAAAGAATGATGTAATGTTTTTTCTTCAGTTCTGGAAATTCTGCTAGAAGTTGTGCTAGAAATTGTGCTGGAAACTGTGCATTTTTTTGGCAGTTCTCTTCCTTCCTGTTTTGTGCTTGGGTTTTTGTTGGGGTCCTTCCTTTTTTTCGTTGCAGGCTATGTATGTTTGTATTGGGCTTATGATGCTTATCTCTAGTAGTCTTACGTAAAAGGTTTTAGGGTCCTTTCAAAACCTATTTTTACCTTAATCAAAAACAATGTCAAGAAAAAGGGATGAACAATTTCTGCAGTAGTACTAACAATATTGGTATCCAAGTAGATTTGAGGAATCTTTGACACAAGCTCATTAGATTCCTTTGTTTATTTGTCCTTAGTGTCTGACACTTTCTTGTTTTTCTCAGGTCCCATAATTTTAGTAGAGCTAACACTCTTCACCCATGTTAGAGCCTTTTCTTTATGGTCTCCTATCCTCGTCATTTCCAGCAGAGGTACCTTTACATTTATCTAAGAAAAAAGTTGCCCCATATCCATAGGGTTGTATTTCATATCAGAGATATCTTATCTCTGATTTGTGAAATCTTCATCTTCTACTTGAGAAGTCATTTTTGCTTCATCTCCTTTATGTGGTTTATCCTCCCTTTTGGAATGAGTTATGGGAATTTCTGGTGTTTTCATCTTTTCTTTATTGACATTTGGGCCAGTAGGTTTTTTGCCCTTTTTGATCAAAATTTTATTTGTACCTTCATCTTGTTTCTCCTTTTCTTGTGGCCTTTTGGTATTATTTGGGGAATCCTTGATAACGATACCAGCAGGTTTGCCATCTGCACTGCCAACTACTCTATTTCTCAAAATTTAATTACCCCTCGCTTGTGCAACCATATTTGATATGATCTCAGCAATTTCTTCATCAGATGTCCTTCTCAGGATAGGGGTCTCATCACATTCTTCAACATTACATCTCATATTATAAATCTCTCGATCCTGTATGTCAGAATCATAAGGTTGATAATATGTTTCAACATTAACAAGTGAGGAAGTCATAGCACAACCACTATCATCATATTCTTCCTCTTCATCTTCTTCATTTTCTTTAGTGTCAGAGATTCTGGCAGTAATAACACAATACTCAAGATTATGAGGAGACTATAAAGCTACACACCAAGTATTATCATTGCACATATTTACAGAGGTTTAGTGCAGGGGATCAAGATTTTTTTCATCAGATTTATCCTTCTTTTGTGGGACAATAGGTTTCCTATATTTCCACTGAGTAGTATAAGAATAATTTTTCATCCTAGGCTGTCTGTTGAAATTGCCATATGAGGGCTTATCATTGTTTGAAACCCTATTGTTAATACTCTCTCCAGGTTTTAAATTTTTCAAATAATTTAGAATCAATTTAAGATTATCATCTTCCTTTGGTTTAGAACTCAATGGTTTATCTGACTCTTTCTTATTATACCTGGTGGGTTTCCAATCTTCTCTCCTGCCCACTTTCCCAGAAACTCTTTTGTTTGTCTCAATATTTACTGCTACCTTATATGCTTCTCTAATATTCCTAGGGTTCTTATCCCTCAACAAATAACCCATTTTTGCATCAAAAGAATTAAGATAAGTAGCAAGACATACCTTATCATCTAATCTCATCACTTGGAGAAACTTGTGCATTGCCCTTTGAAACCTGATATTGAACTCCACCACTTCTTCATTTTGGTTCTTCTTTATGTTATTGAACTCATTCAGCATGAACCCTTCATTACTCTTGTCCCCATATTGGTCTCTGAAACATTCCTTCATCTCAACCATAGACCCAATACATTCATTAGGCAGTCCTCTAAACTAGTCCCTAGCATCCTCAGTTAATGATTGCACAAATAACTTCATCATAACATCATCATGTGCAATTTCATAATCATTAATCATATCCATTAAATGTTTCAGATGTTCTTCACATGTTATAACATTATTTCCAGCATATTTAGGAATTTTATCCCTAATCTTTTTAGGAATCTCATTTGGATAACCAAGAATGCCAAGGAAAATAAATTGTCTGTACCTTTCAGTATAGACAAGAGTTTTTTGAGATGAAATGTTACCTTAATTATTTGAAGTGGTAGAATTTCCAGAATCAATAGGTGGTGGTAAACTCATTCTTGAATTCAGAGATATTTTAGGACCAGCATCAGCAGGGTGAGGACCCGAGGTTTGCCCAATAAATTTAATTTTCTTTTTCATTTCAAGAGTAGAGGCTTCCAACTTAGCCTTCTATAATTCTTTGGCTTTTATCTCCCTCTCTTTTGGCTCTCTCCAACTCAGTATCTAGCTTAGTCATGGGATCCATAGTACTCCCTTTTCTCATTGGTTCCTTTATTTCAATTGCTGCTACCTTTTGTACCTTTATCCTTAGGTTTTTGTATGTCACACAGTTGTTGGACAACAGGTTCATGTTCAAGTTTCTCAGGTATAATAGTAGTGTTTATTGCCTCCACATCTGAGAGTTTCCTTTTCAACTAGTTGGATTGAATCTAAGTATATTTGATTCTCTCCTCTTTTTCTCTTTCTCTC
The DNA here is from genome assembly GCA_018584345.1 of Thuja plicata. NCBI lineage: Eukaryota > Viridiplantae > Streptophyta > Pinopsida > Cupressales > Cupressaceae > Thuja > Thuja plicata. The sequence goes on from MU227128.1 coordinate 355,681, forward strand.
TTTTGTCTCAAGGCAATCTACTCTCAGATCTTCCTCTTCAGTTCACCCACTTCTTCAAAAATCTCTTCAGAATCTACAAGACTCATGTCAGATTATGAGTTTTCCTCCATGATAGTTCTCTCTATCCTGTGATGATGGGCATGAGGTCTTTCAGATGAGGGAGAGCTCATATCACTTGGATAATTCCTATTCTCTTCACCTCTATTTTTGGATCTAGACCTTGTTTCATGTCCCGAGGACTTACCTCGAACCACCTTCTTGGTATATCTAGGAACATCATCAACCCTCTCACTTTGAGAGTAATACTCCCCATAGACTCCCAATCATGGTTGTACATCTTGTTCAATTTCTACATTATCCTCTTCCTGATTAGGAGGAATAGGATTATCCATTCTTATGTTCCTTCTCTGCCTCCAGGCTTGGGGAGTAACTCCAGCAGCATTTCTATTTACAGATTTCCTAGCTCTAGAAGTGGATGGAATTTCACCCTCCAACTCATTCTTAGGATGATTGTTCATCCTGGATCTGGTATTTTTATAACTCATAGCTAAATAGTGGTTTATTAAATAATTATAAATCAGCACTGATGTAGAGATTGTTTTTGAGTCGTCACCCAACAAATAGCTGGGAAAATACACACCAACTTTGAGCAATAAAAATTTTTTTATGGAAAGCTTTCATGGGTTACAAATATCAACCAAGTCTAAGTATCTATCCCAATACATTCAATGGTAATACAAATAACTGGGACATGCAAAGATAAAAATTTGTAGTTCAATGGTCAACCGACTGGCATTACTAAGTAAGCAGGCTAGGATTCTAACTCAACTTGAGAAACCTTACACAATTACTGCAATGAAAAACTAGTCCCCACTAGATTTTCCATTTTGTTGGTTTCTTTTTATGCTGCAATAAAAAAACAATAACCTCTTCTTGTTATGATTGTTTTATAAAGGAGCCACCTCCAAATATTTGTTCATGCAAGAAAAGGACCAACTAACAAGCACTCTCATAATACTTCTACTCTTTAGGCCCTACTACACCAAGAGGGGATACCCTGTAATACCTTCTAATATATCTAATATTATACAATCAAGCAGTAATCTCACAATGACTCAACATAACCGAGAGATACTAGATAATTGGCTAATTACCCATTGAACATCAACCATGAAATGGAGCATTAGATAGGAATTCACAACAAACTTGCACAAATGTAGACTTAATGGATTTAAATGTTTTTTTATAGGAAAACACAGCCAATATGCAACTAGATATGCAATAATACATAACTTGTCAGCTTTAAATCAGTGCTTTATCCATTGGGCTATATTTTGACTCAGATACAGTACACTGAAATCAATATTCATCAAAGATTCTTGATCATAACACAATTATCCCAAAACCCTGCTACTAATAGAATCCTATCATGTGTCAAATGAATCTATGCATTAATCATAGCCTAATTTAATTTGATCCTAGATCAGAACTCTCAAAAAAGTACATAAACATAGAGAAAACTATGCTAATGAATCAGAAAATTCATAACTCACAAGACACATAAGACAGGAGAGATTGGAATTTGGATCTTTGTATTAAATTCAAAAAATCTTATTCCATTATACAAAAAGTACTCAGAGATAACCTCTTCAATAACCTGCAAAAAATCTCTCAACTTTATTTCTGATTTCTTACAACTATCTAGTACAAATTATACTATAATCCCCCTTTGACTGAAACTTTACAAATTGTTTTCAAACCAAATTTTCCAGCCCTTTCCAATGATCTTTGGAATCCTTTTATAGAATAGGATTGAAAATAGTTGCGGATCATTTGGAATAAGGGCAAAACAAATGACTTATTAATAAGACAAAATAGCTAATGAAGTGATAACCACTTTTGTTACAATAGATATTTAACATATTTTGTCTCCTAACCTCTTGGTACTTTTAACTTCTTCAAATTTGTTAAGAAGTGGCCACCTGGAGTCTATTGTCTTTGATATTGGTAATGTAAGATCTTCATCTTTACCTATCTCATCCAATCTTTTGGGCCTCAATGTCCACTTGCATATTGTCACCTTCTTCTTGATCAACCATAATGTACATGTCCTTCCAGGAGGTATACACCTCATCATTCAACCAAGTGAAGCTAATGACTTCATCCTTTCTGTTGTTAATCTCTTTGTAGTTGACACTTGCCTTCTCAATTTCTTCTAACCAAAATTCAAAAAATGCTCTAGCTTTACCAACTATCTCAACAATTTGAACAAGCAACAGTGTGCTTTCTAGAGTAATAATGCTATTGGTTCTTACTGTCAACGCCTCATTCATTTGTCTGTGTCATAGTGCTTCATTTTTTATATCACCATTCTTCTTAAAAAGATTGGGAAAAATCTCAAATCGGTCCGTTGAATATTCCTTTCTCAAAGCCATTATCTTCCTAATGATGATGCTCCTTCTTATGTCCATGTCCATCAACAATTTGACACATTTATAAGTACGAGTCAAAACAATGTCAACATTTTTTTCTTCTTTGCATGTGGTATGAAATAATTTCAATTCTCCTTTCTTTCCCTTCCATCTATCAACCATTTGATCTGAGTTGTCCTTATCTGCATTGCATTCATTCAATATGCTGACAATTTTCTTCCCTTGTGAATAAATAGCAGTAGCAACTAATTCATGAGTGCAATTCCTAAGGGTGTTATGTATCTTGTCGGCATACTTCTATTTTACCCATGCATTTTCTTATTTAAATGTTGCAGGCTGTTCAACCCACTGCTTCTTTGATTGTTCCAGCTCAGTTCTTTCAGCAATTAATCTTGCTTTCTCTTGCTCCAACTCCTCTTGTGTGGTAGAATTTGATGGTGCAGGGGAAGGAGGGTAAGTTATGATTGGGCTTGATGATGATGGATAGTGAGGATCTTGTGTAATCATCCTCTGAGGAACAAACTAAATTGTTTGCTTTCCTTCAATAAAGGCAATCTTATTGTCCTTTTCAATGGACTTGATCCTCTCATCGTTATAAGCCTTCATCACTATCTCATATTTTTCCCTCGGTCTCTTGAGTGCATCATTTTGTTTCTCAGCTACCTTTAAGCTTAATTTTATTGTTTCTAGGGTGAGGTTAACTGCTTCTACCCTGAGGTGTCTAATACTCTTCTCACTATGAGGCTACCTGCATGTTTATCTTGATCACCCTCACCAAATACCTTATGGATTTTCCTTTTTATATGCCACATAACAAGGGCTGCATGATCTTCACTGAATCTTACTCCCTTAGATGCTAGTCTTGCCTCTATATCAGGAGTATGGAAATTTTTTGTCTCCTTTCTCACAGCATCAAAAATAATAGCATCTGCAAGATCCCACTCTGGAAGTATCAATACTCCTTCCTTCTTGACTAGTGCCCTTCCTTCCTTAGGAGTTATCTTTTCAAATCTAGATATAATTTCTTGTTTTATTTCGATCTCAATCTCTTCTTCAACCCTTGTAGGTTTTTCCTTATGATTTTGTTGGAACTTCTCCTTGAATTCATTCATGTGGGTTCTCCATAAGAATTGTAAGAGTTCCCTAGCCTTAACAAAATTGTCATCAGAGAGAAACTTATCACTGGCTTGTTGTGTCAAGGGGTCCAATTCCTTACCAGCATATTCTGCAATAGTTAGATCCAGTGAATCATGCTTTAGAACTTCAGGCATCGCTTCTTGTAATTCTTGGGCTGTGAGAAAAAATTTTCCAACATCTCCCATTTGTAACAATTGTTCTGCTACAGCTTGCTCATCAATACAAAGTGGAGATTGGGATGGAGAGTATATATTTTCCTGTTGTTGTTTTTGTTCTCCTTCTATCCTTTTCCTTTTTGGGGATGGCAATGATTGAGTGTTTGGGTCTAATGGCCTTTTCCCCTTTGGATCTAGGATTTTCTCAACTTGCGGCAAGACTGTACTATACCCCCCCTTTGGTATACCATATATTTCCATAGGGGGACATTTATAATAGGAACTATCCTGCTCATCATTGCTTTGGCTCTTTCTGGATGTATTTGTAAGATGTTATCCCTTTTCTGATTTAATGCATGCATGATGTCTTCAAACATCTCCATTCTAAGAGATTCCATCTTTTTATCCCAAGGCTGAAAATATTTTAATGGGTCATACAACTTATCAAAGTGTTGCACAAATTCTAGGCTCTTCTTATATGCTAGCCATTTTTCCTTTTTTTCTCTTTCTCTATTAGATCAAATTAATTTCTTATTATATCTTTAGGATAGTTGAATTGATGGTTCAGTACTAGGAATCTTGTTTTCTCCCTAAACATATCTTTAATAAAAGCCTCTGGATCAGCACATCTTGAACTGCAATATTCAAGTTTTAAGGGGCCATATATGTATCTAGGTGTTTCCACCCTCCCTTTTTAATAATGAATTGATGGGTTGTTGTGATTGTTGGAAAAATAGTTCCTTTCCCACTTCATGTTAGTTCTTCTTCCTGTAGACCTCTGATTTGCCTTATTATTTCTACCAAACCTAGCTTAACAGGCACTCTGTAAGGTAATATATTAGGAACTCCCCTGAAGCAATAAATTCTTAATATTGTTGATACTGGGTAAAGAATAACATCTCCCTAATTATGCACTATTTTTAGTTCCTGACTATATTCCTTAGGCATCAATAGTTGCAAAAGTGTCAAAGGCATTCTGGGATCATTAGTCAACATAATGCCTTAATTCTAGCAGCAAAACATCTATCAAAATTAATGTAACTTGCTTCTTTGTTATCTCATGACATGTCTGCATTCCACAACTGTACTAGTATATCCTCATCATCTTTGACTTTTGTCAATTCCATCTCATTTTCAAAATAATCTACCCCTTTGAATAAAAACATGTGCATCAGTAAGGAGTATCATGCAAAAGGCTTAGTCAATTTCTTTTCCTGGATGCCTATTAAACCTTCATGTATTAAGTCTACAACATATGGAGCAAAATCAAAAATTATTGCCAAATGAGGATGCAAAATCTGTACCATCATGAACATATAGTGGATGGGCATTTATTTTTCTTCTTCATCACCATAGATTTGACACAATGCCCTATATACTCCTCTGGCCTTTGGGGTAAAGTAATCCAATTTGAAAGGTTCCTAGGTATTTGGCCCTACCATGATCAAATCCCCAATTTTGTTAAAGCATTCCTTTAGGGATTCACTTCTCAAATAATTCCTTTGGGCCTGATATACTTTTGTAAACTCTTTGAAATCAATTTTTTCCATAGGGGTATCTTCATCACTCAACTTAAAGACTTCCTTGATTTCCTCTGCAGTTATATTGACCATAATGTGTCCATCCTTATCTCTGACCACCCTAGATATTTTGTCATATTTGTCAGCTATTTGCATAAGCATGTCTATATCCATGAAAATTCCAGGCACCACTAATTTTCCCACATCAAATTGCCACACATTACTATTCGGATCAAAGGCATTTCTCTAGCCAAAAAATACTTTGAGCAAAGCCAAACCAATCATTCCTATATTTGCATTCCTAGCCCACTGTCCCAAATCATACAAACCTTCACCAATTTTTAAATGCTAACTCTTAGGGACTATTTCTTTATTTTTTGTTGAATCATTGGTTGACCTAGTTAATTGCTACAATAGGTCATCACATACATTTGTTTCTTTGTAATCTATTTTGCCCTTAAATTCTCTCCTAGGCAGCATCTTGAATTTAGGATCTTCATAAATCTAATGATTCAACAATTTTGATAACAGAATCCAGTGATTGCAAGCCCTAATATTTGTTCAGACTTTAGAATTCAGAAATACTTGCATTAGAAATTTACCCATTCTACAAACAGCCTGGGAGTTAGAACGTGATCACTGCACCTTTGTTTCACTCCACAAAATTGACAATTATGCCAAGTAAGAATTGAATGATCAATCACAAAGCAATCCCATCACTTCTGAGCATTAAATTCTTATTGTGGAAAACACATGTTTTCCATTACTTCGTATAAGTTCAAAATCTCACGGTTAATGGTCCAGAATTGCTAAATTAAGTCCTTTAATACACGATCGTCGATCCTGACAACTTTTCTTCGCATCGAATGGATCATAGCAAGTCTTTTATGATGTTCATCTCCTTAGACACATGTCACAATGGCGCGATCCCTCTAAGATTATACTTTAGGCATTTTCAATATGAGGCTTTACGCCCACCGTTAGATCTTTCTAAAGATGCTAGCACTTTATCTTACTTTACGTTGATAGAGGGTCCCAGCACTTAGGACACATGTCATCAGGGTGCATTCCCTTAATGGTTATAGATCAAACACTTTGTTCTCCAGGCTTTATGCAATCTGTCCAATATTTTATGATCCTCACTGCCTTTAACCAACTTTATGACCCATGGCTTTGATCTGCAGGGACATGTGGCAGCACCTCGCAATACCTTAATGGCTAAAATCACATCACCTTTTATTTGAGGCTTTGCACGAACCGTCGAATCTTTCTTAACTTGTCATATCTTTACTCAACCAGCTTTCCATTAACTGTGGTCTTTAATTTTCTTAGTTGGACATGCATCACAATGGTGCATTCCCTTAAAGCTTATCCTTTCATCATCTTTTCATTGGGATTAACGCCAGCAGTTAGATCTTTCCACAAATGTATATTTATTGAATTTTTAATTACCTTGCTGGGCCTACTGGACGCCAGGTGTCACCATGGCACTCTCCCTTAAAGACTATTGTATCCACATCTTTACTATAAGGCTTTTTGCGGGCCGTCAGATCAGATCTGACTTATACTCTATTTAACCTCATCTCTTCAATCATGCTTGGGCCCACTGAGGACACGATTCACCACGGTGCAATCCCTTGAAGTTAATCCATCTGCATCTCTGATATTAAGGCAATGTGTGGGTCATTAGATTAAAATCCATCTATGGTTATCCTTTGATTTTTATCTCCACTGTAGCCAATCCCACCAAATACACGTGTCATCATGGTGCATTTCCTTGATGCTTAGATCTTAGTCATCTTCTCATCATGGGAATGCATGAATCATTGGATTAAACCAAACTTCCCTGAGACTTGACACAATACATTAAAATAATTTACGAGCCCTTAGAATTAAGAAATATTCAAGTGGTTAGAGATTTGTGAACTATTGAAAATCACCCCATTTAAAAGATGACATAATTTACACATGACTTAAGTGGTCAAAAAGGTAATGCAGAATTAGAATCCACTATGACACCTAACTGGGTTTAAAGACCAAATTTATACCTTGAAACATGAAAGCAAGGGTTTTCAAATATTCACATAAGACCTTTTTGCAAAAATGGACCAAGGACTCATTGTTTTGAAAAAAATTTAAGCCAGACCTAACACCATAAATAATTCACTTTTTTGTGTATAGGAATAGGTTTTGATGTCTGCGGAGTTAGATTCAGGCATTTTTTGGGTCATCTCTGAGATTAGAACCAGGAAGTACATAATCACCAAAAGAGAGGTGCAGTTGAATCTCAAATTTTACCTGAAAAGTCAACTTGTTCCTTAGAGGTTTAAAATTTCACAATCGGGAGTTACAGGTACTAGGGTTCCAGATCCATAACGGTTTTAGTTTGTGACCTCCCGGTGGCTGGAAATTACAGTTTCAAAGATCCTAACTTCATAATTCATTTCAAGGTGCACATTTTTTTCTCCAATCTTGTATTTAATTTTAGATCTATCATTGGCACAGAAATCCTTAGTTACTTTCTGGATCTATACTTTCTCATTAATAAATTAATCAAATCCATTAATTCCTTAATAGAAGAAATAGGTCTTATCCTCCTCCCTTTGCATCTAGGTTTTTCATTTCATCCCTTCACTTGGGTTATGCTAATCAAGCTTGGATACAAAGGGGATGGGTTTGTCTATTTCCCACAATGTTATAGAAAATATTTTGGTGAGTGATCTCTACCTTAGCATTGCTCACCATTTTCCCTATACATTTTGGTGAACCCGTCGCTTTCATGCATATTACCTTTTGATTTGATAATTGGATGATCTTTACATTATATACTTGAGTTCACCCCTATACATTTTGGTGAACCCGATGCAGGATACCTTATTTTGATGTGATTTTTGGATGCTTATTTTGTTTGGATTATGTATGCATTTGATATCATAGTGCTACAATTTATGCATTTAGATATTTCCTTAATTAAACAACACATTAATTCTTTTAACCTTAAAATTGGGATAGATCTACATTACTATTGTGTTTTACATCACATTAGATCTCTTACTTTTAATCACACATATTTTGCATTCCTCTTTTATTCCTTTCTTGCATGGGCATTGTTACTTTGAGTACTTCATATAGTATTCTGATTAGGATAAGTCCTAGACATATGGGTTCCTTTAACCCCAAGCTTTATTTCATTTTGAATCTTGGTGAGACCAACATGCATAACAATGAACTTCCCTCATCTCTTGAAAACAATTCTTTCCACTGTTCTCATTATGAAGAGGAATCCTTAAGAGTTTCTCCCAAGAAAATACAAAAGCTCTCCACAGATATGGACAAATTTGAACATTGGTTAAGTCAAGAACATTATAATCCTGAAGCTTTAGCCTTGATTGGTGGTTTAAATAAATACATGCACAATGATGAACATGGTATTTTTTTTCTTTTTTCCTTATCCCAAATTATTTATAACAATATTAATCTCATTCAATAATTTTCTCAAGAGATAGGATGCACTCAACCTCCTTCTAGTGTTTAAATTTATAGTCGTATTCCCACTTCAGTTCCATCCATTTCTACTTATTCTCCACCTATCATCGCAAATTCCTTTCAACCTTCCAATCCTATTCATGTGAGCCTTCCTAATCCTAGTGCTCCTCTTTTTCCTTCAAGTATGCCAAGTGTTTCATTACCTACAACCATGTCCACTTATCATAGTGTGCCCTTTTCATATCCCACCATTCCCACTATGTCCAACAATATGCCAAAAAATTCCAACACATCTCTTCATACCATTCATTCTAATGATCCAACTATCAACAATTTAGCCCAATTTGTGTTCTCCTTGCAACAACAACTTGCTTCCTTAAAACAATCCAAATTCAACATCCCTACATGTGACATTGCTAGTCCTTTGTCTCTAGAAATCATCTAATTTTTTATCCCACTCATCTATTTTTTTATCCCACACTACATGGAGATTCCTCATCTTGAGACTTATAATGGAAAGGGTGATCCTTTGACTCATCTCAAAATATTCCAAACATTGTGTATTAATTTCTCTCATGATCAACGGATTATGACAAATTTGTTCACTGGGACCTTTCGAGATAAGGTCTTAGAATGGTTTTGTTCATTACCCCCTTATTCCATTAATTCTTTTCACAACCTTTCTAATTCTTTTATCCAAAAAATCAAAACAACATTGTACCTTGAAAATATCCTTAACTGATTTAATGCATTGTAAAGAAGGTATTAAAGAAAAAGTGAGTGGTTTTATTGGTAGAATTAAGAATTTGCATGCTCATATTTCTTATCATGTGCCTGATAAATATTTTAAATGAATTTTTTATTTCTAATTTACAAAAAGACATTAGAGATAAGATTCTACTTTCTGAATTCTCTTCCTTTACTCAACTTTGTGCAATGCTTCGTAATTATCAAATTCAAGTGAGTCAATTTGTGAGTGACACTCCAATGGCTCCTATTGATAAGAGTGATGTCGCCTCCAACAATTTAAAAAAAATAAAAACAAAATAACTTCATAAAAATCAATGCATCCAACAATTTTGACGAACAAGTGGCAGCAGCATCCAAAGGTGTGGCTCCTTTGTCATCTTATTTTAAACCATCTCACAATTTTACACAACTTTTTGAATCTTTGCATAATTTGATGTTGAAGTTGACTAATGTTAAAATTTTAACACTTCCTCCTATCAAACCAATTGATCCTTCCAAACCTTTTCCAAATTTGTTTGACCAAAAAGCATTTTTCCAATACCATCGTCAACCTGGATATGATACTGAAAAATGTTTCTGTCTAAAATCTGAGATAAAAGACCTTATTAATTCTAATGCTATATCTATTGAAGGTGTCAATGATCAAGGAAATGAATATGTAACACCTCCCAACCAAAATTTTCAAATTCATACTAATCATTTTCCATTTCATACCACAAATATTATTGATTCAACCAAACCTTTGTCATCTTATCAACCCATTGAGTGTCATAAGGAAACTAATGATCTCAGTCATGTTGTCAGTCTTGTTGAAAATGTCCAACCAAAACCACATCTTTATCATTGCATTTCATTTGATCCCACTGAAAAAATCAAAGCTCTCGATGGTCCTTTACACATAGTTGCAAAGATCAATGGTGTTCCTTCATGTGGTGTCCTCATTGATTATAATTACATGGTGAATGTGATAAATGAAGAACATATTTTTGGTAGACGATTGCACTGCGATGTTTATGATGAATCCCCTATGATGATTCAAACATCCAATGATTTCCTTCATCCTTCTCATGGTTTTTTATTATTTTGCAAGGTGTGTGCCCTTGGTCTCGGTTAGTCCATGCAGCAGTTGGTGACAAGGGTTTAACAGCCTCCTGTGGATTTATATAAGTATAGTGATTGTATCGACCATTGACAGTTTAATATTTTGGTGCAATGGAAACCACCCAATCTAAAAATTGGTATCAGAGCATAAGTCACAGGTTTCAACCCCATGCATGTCCTAAGGGAGGGATTATTGCAAGGTGTGCACCCTTGGTCTCAGTCAGTCCATGCAGCAGTTGGTGACAAGGTTTTAATATCCTCATGTGGATTTCTATAAGTATAGTGGTTGTATCATCCATTGATAGTTTGAGCTTTTGGTGCAACGAAAACCACCCAATCTAACATATCCTTTTTAGTTAAAGTTGGTAATAAAATATTTTACCTTTACTATTATCCCAACCTCAAGTCAATTTCAATTCAAACTTGGCCTTCCTTGGCTTACATCCATGAGAGCCCTGGTATCTCCTATTCATAAACACATTAAATTCCCTCATAATGGATAAATCGTGATTGTTACCATATCCTTTACAAACCTTTAGTCCTGAGAGATTCTCTTGACTTGGATTTCTTTTTGCCTTCCCTACCTCAACCAACTCAACCTCATCTTGATAACATTTTTTGTTCATATCAAAACTACAAAATCTAGTAGATTTGTGAACTTAGCAAGCCTAAGATTCTTCCATCCTCTTCTCTTGGACTTCTTCCTAAAACTTTTATACCTCTTATTTCTTGCATACATCCTATACATCAGCCTAATTTGGATCCTTTAGTTCTTCCTCCTAAAGAAGAAAAGGTCCCTATGGTCATTGATCTTGAACCTCAACCTACTTCAAATAAAACTTTTTATAACCATCATGCTCATGACTATCATCATAAATGCTATGCTTGAGCCTGCAGGCACGCCTGTCAAAAAATTGCTTCTCCTAACACACCCTCTGATTTAGCCATTCATCTTTCCCAACCCATTCTTGAGCCCAAGGAGAAAGTAGAATTGAAAAATATAAAAATGTTCAAACATGATAATTCAATTTTTATCTTAGATTCTATTATAATTAATTTAGATGAAGAAGATACTCTTGATGATGACATTTCTATGCCTAACAATTATACAAATTATGTTATTGATTATTGTGAGATTATAGATCTTGATCATGATTTTCCTAACATGTTTTTGCAGCAATTATCCATCAATCCTAGTGACAAACATAGCGACCTATTTTTACAGCATGGTATTTTTTTGGAACTGGCCATTGTTTCATCTGGTGTGATTTGTATTGCTCCTCTTGTAATATTTCCACCTTCCAAAACTATTACAGACAGATTTGAGGGGGTAGGAGACACACTTGAATAGTTCATCTTGCGTGGTGGATTCATTTTATGTGTCTGCATGTTTGTAGTGTTGTGATTCCCCAGTGTTGTGTTGTTTGCTCTATGTTTTGTTTAGATTTCTTTAAACAACCCTTGTTTCTCCATTTGTGCAAGGTGATAAAGGAATCACAATGTCATAAACATTCTTCTATTTTTATCTCTCTTCTTCTATATGTCATTTCATGTTATTTCATGCATGTGTGATTGTTTGTTAATGTGCCTTTGTGTTGTCCTCTTGGTGACGATGCAAAGCAGTAGCAACCTTGCTCTTTTTGGGGTCTCTGTAATGTTTCCCAAAAATACTCATCTTTTTTACTCTTACGTTCCATTCTTCCATTGTGCTTGTAGTTCTCCTACGTTTTGGGGATGATGACAGTTCATTTTGACATAATTTTGATATACATGAGTTATCACATGGCCTACAGACCCAAGAGTTAGTTGATCCATTTCATGCTCTTTATTTTTCATGTGTTTATTTCCCTTTATTTCTTCCTACTTGGGGCATTTCACAATGGAAACATCTCTAGTGGATGATGTTTCTTTAACTTGGGGGCATACACTCCACTTACTTTGTACACACTCGCTGTAGTTTGATGTTAGCTTTTCATTTTGATTCATGTGGAAGACAATGATTTTTCACATGCTTGATCTTTCCTTTTGATCCATGTAAAAGACAATGCTTTTTCACATGCTTGATCTTTCCTTTCAATCCATGTGGAAGCCAATTATTTTCCACATGCCTGATCTCTCCTTTTGATCCATGTGGAAGAAAATTTTTTGCACATGCATGATCTTTCCTTTTGATCCATGTGAAAGACAATGCTTTTCCACATGCCTAATCTTTCATTTTGATCCATGTGAAAGACAATGATTTTCCACATGCCTGATCTTTCCTTTTCATCCATGTGGAAGACAAAGTTTTTCCACATGCCTAATTTCCTTTTCTTGATCCATGTGGAAGACAATGCTTTTCCACTTGCTTGATCTATCTTTTAAGTCATTTGGTGCGCATGCCTTGTGAAGGTGGAATTAAATTTAAATTTCCCTTATCCTTCTATTTTCCATGGATCACCTAGCACTACATAGCTAGCCTTCTCTCTCTCTCTCTCTCTCTCTCTCTCTCTCTCTCTCTCTCTCTCTCTCTCTCGTATTGGTTTTGGATTGGGTAAGAACTTAAGTCATTTGGGGGCTTGATGTTTTCTTATTCCTTAGCCTTGACAAGATCATACCTCTACATCGGATCTACTTTACTGTGAGCATGAGTTTTTCTCATACTCCCACTAAAGTGGGGGATAAATATATAGTCCTAAAAATTTAGCACCCATAATTGGATGTCTTTTAGGACCTATTGACCCCATTTTGGAAATTTCAAGATATGGTTGTTGATTATGCCCGCTTTTCCCCTTTTTTGGCTTCTTTTCTCATTCCTCGATAGGTCTTCACCCTACCCATGGAACTTTTACCTAGGCAGTAAGGTCTAAATTCAACCTCACCCCAAGGGTGAGGTCTAAATTTGAATTCACCCCTTATGTGTCTGCCTTGTTTGGGCCCAGAGACCGATGTTGGGACCCTTCTCCTATGTATTTTTCAATTCTTTTTCTTGGTCAGCCTGCCCGCATTTGAATCTAAAAATTAGTATTAAAGGTTTCTCTATCCCCTCATTTTGCAACATAAAAAAAAAAAGACAAAAAACCAAAATTAAGAAGCAATTATGTGAAGATTATGCAAGTATAAGCATTCAAGCATTGAAGCACTCAAGTGATAAAGGCAAGGCATCCATCCAAGGTCTCCAAGTCTTCTTCCAAGATCCATTCAAGTAAGTAAATATCCTTCCTTTGATGCAATATTTCTCTCCCATGATGGCCAAGTAGAGAGCTTCTCAAGTGGCGCAAGGAGGTTCCTTCTTCAAGTGGCATAACTACATTCATGATCTATAGATGATGATTATGGATCTTATGCATTGGTGAGAACTTATTTTATCTTCCTACATCTCCATTCCAAGTTCAAATGCAAAAATATTCATGAATTTGTGTGATTTCTATATCCACTCATGAGGGTTTACACAAAGTGAATCAAACATTTACCTTCCTTTCCTTTTCAGGTCTGCAATTACTTGTCAATTTCAAGGTTAATTCCTTAACTAGAGCTTGACCAAGGCAAGATGCTTTCCACAAACAATTTCCTTTTTTTTGTGTGCAAGAACATATTTCAAGATCTGTGAAGCTAGATACGGGCATTTTTTGGGTCATCTGTGAGGCCTCACCCTAGACCCATCATAGCCTTTCCATTTTCTTTATGATAGACCTAGTAATTGTCTTAAGTTATGATTAATTAAGAAGATTTTTACCCTCACGACAAGGTTCAATTACAGTAGAT
>MU227128.1:401760-412495 GCA_018584345.1 Thuja plicata
CTCTTATTATACCTTTCTCTATAAAAGGATCACAAAAATGCGATAAACTTGAAGACGGTATCAATATCAACCCCCAGAACACTAAAAAGAATAGGGAGAGCAAAACTGCAAATCCCAATGCTTATCGGCGCACTCTGTTTGTTGTCTTTTAATTTCTAAACATATACAATTAATGAAGCTGTACAGTTACTCGATTACTTGCTGTTGTTGGATCGATAATGACAAATATAGCGAGCCAGTATTTTTTTTTATTTTATACAGACAAAAAGCAGCGGGGGTGTTGTTGGATCAAAAATTTCAAATAATAAAGAACTTTATAAAACAATTAAATTATGTACTATCACAGTTAAAATATGACCAAAAACAAAACAGCAGAAAACATAAAGCCTTAAATTTAACAATCTGCACAAATCTATGCACAAACTGATTAAAACTTTTAACAATCTACATGCAGAGTACTTGAAAATCTACAAAAAATGGATTGACAAAGGATTTTCAGGACGATAAAGGAACTATTTTAATCAGGTTTTATATTAAAACCGAGACCCAAATAAGAACAAAAACTAAGTGGAATAGCTAAACTAAGAAAAGAATACCTTAAATATTTCGATCGTGCACTGTCTTTGCTGCTTCCAAATCTTCCTTTCAATTTTCCTATTGTATGCGCTCCAAATTTCTCTGCAAAACATTTAAGAGTCTGTTAGTTTTTATAAGAAAATTCTAGCGGCAGCGGAGGCGGCAATACACACGGCATCACAGGCAATTGCAGGTGAAAATATTAATAACATTGAATGCAGCTATTAATGTCAAAATAAATGAAGACCTCGCTGGCGGGAATGCTTTCTAGTTCCAGAACAATCTACGCAACACCAAAGAATGATGTGGCCAAAGACAAAATAGCCTACGCACCACTTTTTTGAAATTTTATAGCAGACGGCTGGGATTGCTTCTATGGCAGTCATTGCCTTCTAGTCAACCTGCAGCCGTTGATGGGGAAAATCTGTCGAAAGCGTTTCAAAGGAAACACCTACGACGTAATTATCTTAACATTTGAGAACCGTTGAGGACCCATTGACAAGAGTAAAGGTGTGCATTATGATTCAGCAAATAAGATGTGTCATCACCTTGGCCCACTGTTAGACTTATTGACCACGCACTTGCACTCTTAACATTTTTCACATGTTTAATTTAATCACGTAATTGCGGTGCAATGTGATCCATTGATCTGGGCGAAGTTGATCTACTTTGATTTAATTGTGCAAGAACGATGCGATAACAACTGTTGATCTTAATCAAACTGACCACACACTGCTTAGAGGTTTCCGGGACCCACTGATAAGTGAAAACATGTCAATTTTTTATTCACTCTAGATGATGATGCAGCAGCTTGGCCCACCATTTGACCTTTTGACTGCACTCTTGCACACATATTATTCTAAACAGTTTCAATTTAATCGTGCAAGCATAGCGCAATATAGACCATGGATTTTATCGAAGATGATCAACCTTTAAACTATTTTTGGATACAAAGAGTTCGGGACCCATAACACTGAAAAAAATGATACATGGCGCTATATGATTTTCCACTAAAGTTACATGTGTGTATGTGTGTATGTGTGTATATGTGTATACATGTGTGTATATATACACATGTATACACATATATAGACACATGTGTATACACATATACATGTGTGTATATATATGTGTATATACACACATGTATGTATGTGTATACATGTGTGTATATACACATGTGTATACACACCATATTCAAAGAAATTAAAAAATAAAGAATTAAAATTCCTTATGCATCTTCTCATTCATCTTCCGGGTGAACCAAATGGGTCAGACCATATTCTGGATTTCATTTTGAGGATAAGCATCTTCCTGAATTGACCATATCCAGGATATGGTATTCCAGTACCCAAATGGGCCCTTAACTTGGGCAAGCACTTTAAAATAATCATGCAAGTGCAACATAATCTTGGTCGTCCATTTGTTGCAAAGACTTTTCAGTTTAACGCAAAGCATAGATTATGAAGAATTCGACGAACCGGTGACAAGGTAAACAGGTAAATAATGAGGCACTATTTGAGGCATCAATTGAGGTTCCAATTGATTTTCTAATTGAGGCACCTGTTAGACACCTATATTTTCACCCTTCACCCAAGCTCTCGTAGTCTTGGTAATCTAGTGTAACATGGGAATCATCTCAAGGTTGTGGGACCTTTTGCTAATCGAGATGAGACCTCCGGATTCTAGGCCGGTTCCTCTTGATATGTCACCCAAATTTGCTTCTTAACAGGAAAGTAAATTCTTGAGGGAAAAGGGATAGAAGGAATGCATGAAAGGGAAATGACTGAAAGCAAATTATCCTACTAGGTGATACACCGAAGATGACCTAAATCACAATACATTGACTAATCTCAGCATGAAAAAACTTTGGAACCAAAAGAACACAACTTTCTAGATAGGTTTGCATAAGTATTTCATAAAGAGGCCCGAGACAAACAGAGGCTATTCAGGGAAAGAAGTGATTTCACAAACAATAGCATATTTACTATAAGTAGACGCAGACTATGACCTGCAAACAGACATCCAATTTTGCAATTCGGCACAGGAATGAGACAAAATGACAAGGGACTGTAGAATATCCACAAACTCATCTAAATCAAATCATCCACAGTAGTACACACTATTGCAAAAGAAAGAGGGCTCAAAGACTCCAATGTTTTACTAGAAATCACTCAATATATTCTAATTTAGTAAGAGAGATTCAGACAAGGAAGCCCAGGGACAAAAAAAATGTCACAAAAAGCCTCTGCAATATCTAAACATCAATGAAAGATTACAAACTAAAGAAATCAGAGGGCAGAAAGAATGCCACGGATAATTTCCAAGTCAGGAAAACTCTTCCTTTTTTTTTTTAGCTCTCAAAACTGATATATATACTCCCTAGCACACAGGCTTGGAGTCAATCTGATCTTGTTAGGGTTACAATTGATTACAAAAGGATTTTTTAGAAACCCTAACACTATCAGTTTTATTCATAAATGCATTCTAAAAATATCCTTGATCGATCTGATATAGCTTTTGAAATCTTCCTACCATCATCAATTTTGCTTCTATGAAGTCGGTCGATCTATCTACCTCTCTGCAAGCTGGTTCTGTAATAACTTCTGAGATCAGATATTTGAATTTTCTTTGAATATTTAAATTCTAATGGTCGTAGGCAGCGCAGATTTCTGCATTGACGGCAGAGATTTCAATCCTTTTATATTTTTAAAATGCAGCCACTGGATCATTTTATTTACCCAGGCACTGCCTCATAACCTCGGTTTAACACTTTCTCTTTGCCACTAAGTCTCCCAACCTTCCTGCTAACCCTGGCTTTATCATGAGATCATGCGATAAGCGTTAAACCTCCTTTAAACTGGGCGGCAGTCGCCAAGTCTCTGTTGCTTGATTGAATATTCCTTTTGATTACGAGACCACCCGACTAAAAAGTTGTTAACTTAACCCATCTCCAAACTTAAGTCACACCCGTATGCAGGAATTATACTGAGTCGCATGATCTCCAGGTCCTTTGCCAACTCCATTTTGCATTAAGAGATTACCCGACTCCCTTCCGATCATCTTCTAATCCAACGATCATCACTGAGTCTCTGATCAGAATGGAATATACTTTTCTTTCACAAGATCATGAGACTAGCGAGAGTTGGAGTCGCCAGATGATTTGGAATATTCTTTTTTTACCGCGCGACTTAGAGACTGATGCAAGGTATAAATGCGCACATGGGAATTTGAAGAACTTAAGTCACCCAAAAGGTAATAAGGATTTAGAATAGATTTTGGGTAACTAGGGTTTTATCAAATACATAGGTTTTTTAACACTTAGATTATTTGCATGGGCAGGGGCAAAGTAGGAACTGAAGAGACCGTAAAGAACACAACCAAGATTAGAAATCAAGGTCAACCTCGTAGGCTGGGCTCAACCCTCGTGGGAGCCTCATTTTACTCCACCTATAGCAAAAATCTTCATAATGGGAAAATTTGGGTAACATTCTTGGCTATTTCTGTAGGATGTCTGCTTGCTAGACATTGAGAACCAGTAGCCTTTCATATCCATTGGGCATAGAAGCATTAGTTGATCAAAAAGAAACCTGGAAGCATATTGAAACCAGAAGGGAAAACAACTAACTGTGCATGGGCACTTTTGAGGAAAACATGAAATTAATCTAGAAAGCAGGAATAGAAAGCGAGGAAAACATATACAATATTCACAAGGACAAACCTCAAAACAAGGCTTCAAATGGAATCCATTTACCGAAATGGGCAAGGGAACTCCTTCAAGATTTGATAGCTAGAAAGTATTATGCTCTTTGTACTTTGTGACGATGAATGGACCTCCCCAGAAGGAGTCAAGTTTAGTATGTCTGTCAGGCTTTGATTTGAATTCATCCCATTTGAGGACTAAATCTCTAATCTTAAAACTCTTAGTCTTAGCTCTCCTGTCAAAGCTTTTCTTTGTCTGCATCTGTTGGATTTCCATATCCTTCATGGACTTATCTCTGTGTTCTTCTAATTCCATAATCTGAGCATATCTAATCTGTAAAGGATCTCCTTCTCCAAACAAGACATACTGAGTAGCTAAGTCCAGAGCTAGAAATTCAATTAACATGGACAACTTAGCCTCCTTTCCATATACTAGCATGTAGGGAGAATTCCCAATGATCTTCTTTGGGGTAATTTTGTTTAACCACAACGCAGATTTTAGCTTGGTGTGCCAATCCCTTTGGTTGTCTTGTAGGGTTTCTTGATTATCCTAATCAAGTTCTTATTTGTTGACTCTGCCAAACCATTACCCTGAGGGTAGTAGTTTGAACTTGTGTTCAAGTAAACACCATGTTTGACTGCCCATTCAGTCACTCTTAGGCCTGTAAATGCTAATGCATTATCTGAAATAATAGAGTCAGGGACACCAAATCTATGAATTATGTCATCATAAAAGTTTAGGACAGCATTCTCATTCGCTTCCTTCAATGCCACTGCCTCCGTCCATCTACTGAACTAATCTGTGGTAGTAATCACCCATTTATGACCTGCACTTGATGGAGGATTGATCATGCCAATGAAATCTATGCCCCATCTTATGAAAGGTTTCTCTACTCTGATGGGTTGAAGAGGCAAGGCTGCAAGTTTTTCTTTTCTCGTAAACACGATACATTTGATGCATTTTCTTACGTGATCATGGATATCCTTGAAGATGGAGGGCCAATAGTATCAAGCCCTCATGATCTTAAAAGCAGTAGTCCTAGGAGAAAAGTGATCTCTAGAAGGTCCATCATGAAACTCAAATAGGACATCTGCTATCTTCTCTGAACCTGTACATCTTAAAAGGACACCATTGTGATCTTTTCGAAAAAGAATGTCATCTATTAGCACAAAAGG
The DNA here is from genome assembly GCA_018584345.1 of Thuja plicata. Taxonomy (NCBI): domain Eukaryota; kingdom Viridiplantae; phylum Streptophyta; class Pinopsida; order Cupressales; family Cupressaceae; genus Thuja; species Thuja plicata. The sequence continues at coordinate 407,215 of MU227128.1, forward strand.
AACAGATTGTAACCTATAATACCTTCTTTTGGCTGGATTTAGATCCACAGGGCATTCCCCTATTTTCAGATAATGGATCATGTTAGGCAACCAACCCGCTGCCTCGGCATGATCTTCTGTTGAATGGATGATTAGGGATGCATCTATTTTCTCCGATCCCTTTGAACTCTCATCCCCTGTTAGATTCTCACAAAGACCTCTTCCTCTTACTAACTTGGTGACTTGGATATTAATGTCATATTCCATGACCTTAGTAATCCAACTAGCTCTTTTTTTGTTCAGGTCCCTGGAAAGAAAGAACTCCTTGACACTAGGATGGGTTACTTTCAATTGTACATTGCTGTGGGTTAACAGATATCTGAATTTCTTAAGGCTCTTCACTACAGCAAGTACATGTTTCTCTATAAAAGAATATCTATGTTCATGTTCTTCTAAACCCTTGCTAAAGAAGGCAATAGGTTGCTCCAATCCTTCATAATTTTCTTGGGTCAATATTGCAGAAATAGCGTCTAATCCTCCATAAGCGTAAAGGATAAAATCATTACTGAAGTTTGGGTTCAACAGGGCAGGGGCTTCTGTTAGGGATTCTTTAATGCTTTGAAAACTGGCCTTCCCTTCTTTGCTCCAATAGAAAGATGTATTCTTCTTCAACATTATTGTCAAAGGCCTCAATAGATCTGCAATATTGGGCAAGAAACGTCTGACAAAGTTAATCCTTCCTATGAAATATTGAAGACTTTTCTTGTGATGTGGCAAGGGTAGCTCTAGGATAGTTGCAATCCTTTCAGGGTCTACTGTAATTCCCTTTTTGGATACTATATATCCCAATAGTTTTCATTCATGGACTGCAAACACACATTTTTTGGGATTGAGAGATATCCCAAATTCTTTACACCTTTCAAATATTTTCCTCAGATGTTTAATATGGTCTATTGCATATTTAGAATAAACAGTTATGTCGTCTAAATAAACTAGTACAAATTTGTACATGAGGCTTTTAAAGGCCATATCCATTGCCTTTTGAAAAGTAGCACCTGCATTAGAAAAACCAAAGGGCATATTTTGATAAGCCATGGTCCCCCATTTGGTTGTAAATGCAGTCTTATATTGATCTTCTTCATGAACCAGGATTTGATTGTATCCTGAATATCCATCCAATAATGAAAATATCTCAGATCCAGAGACACATTGTAGGATCAGCTCCATAGAGAGTAATGGATGACGATCCTTCAGGGGTGCTCCGTTAAGGTCTCGAAAGTTAACACATAGCCTTAGCTCACCATTCTTCTTCCAGATAGGAACGAGGTTGGAAACCCAACTGGTGTGCTTGATGGGGTAGATGATACCGCTCTCTATTAATTTGAGGTCTTCTTTATGCATGAGTGGTTCTAACTTAGGATTTACAGGCCTTTGCTTCTGCCTAACCGGTTTGGCATTGGGTTCCAATTCAATGGTATGTTGAGCAAGAGCAGGGTCAAAACCTTTGAGATCCTCATATTTCCATGCAAAGATGTCACTAAATTCTTGAAATAATTGGGTGTAAGCTTGTTCTTCTGAATTAGTATTTACCTTCCCAAATTGTAAACTTTTACCTGGTTCTAACTTTAATTCAATACAATGTTCTTGTTGGACTACCAGGCCAACTTTGCTTTTCTACGCTTGGTCATCTCTATTGAAGACAGACTCCAGGGTGACAAGCCCTTTAGGCATATTATTATATCTTAGTTGTATCACTTGATCACCATAGTTCTGCAATAATCTATCTTGGTTATGTTCTAAGAAAACGTCCTCTTCAAATAGGAACTGCAGAATTTGTTCGTCACTGTCAAAAACTTGCCAATTGATATTGTTATCAGGAATAGAAGGTCTGACAATCACTTTGATATGTTGTTGATCCCTCTCTTTTGAAACACTTGTAGGGATATCATATTGAGATCCAACAGCAGCTAATCTATCAGCATTTTGTTTCAATTTCCTAGGGATTGCAACGATATTGAAAGCATGGAGATCTTCAATAGCATCCCAAATTTGATGCTTATATTCCCTCATTATATCACTTTTAGTTGCACTTATCCCTCTTACTTGGCTGAAAACCAGCTCGCTGTCACCATATACCTTTAGGGTTCTGATCCCTCTCTTTTTGGCCCATTCCAACCCATTCACTGGGCTTTCATATTCAGCAGTGTTACTAGTGTAGGAGAAACTGAACCTAAAGGCAGCATAATACATCTCCCCTTTTGGAGAGACTAGCATTGCACCACCACCAGCACCATGTTTGCTTCTAGCACCATCAAAGTATAGCTCCCAAACCTAGCCGTGTTGATCTTCTAATCCTTTGTTTCCCTTGGAGAGATTTGGCTCTATGCAACCCTCTTCTTGAATCAAATAAGACCCCAAACTGGCATCCCAAATAACATTGGCCTGGGCCTTAGAGGGTCTCTGAGATTCTAACTCATCTAAATAGATGTCTGGGATACCTTCTAGCTTGGTGGTTGTTTCTCTGATGATTGGGTAGTCATCATTATCAAGTGCGAGACAACTTGCATTAAGTACATTGGACACATAGGGTTCTACATTGTGTGCTACCAATGATTCCGACTTGATAGTGACTTTAGTCCCATACCTTGTATGAAAAAGCATGTGTGACCAATCAGAGGAAAGATACCCCCCTATTTTGGCTATAAATTCCCTCGACAAACATATGGCAAATAGAGCGTGGAGGTCTATTATGTATATGTCAAACAAGATAGAGAAATTGGGGCTTGCATGGAGGACTAGACTGGTGTCCTTAGCTACACCTATCGTGTTCACTGAAGAACCATCAAGCTGGGTAACTTTCTTTTGAAAGGATCATATTTCAAACCTACTTGGTCAGCTACCTTCTTAGGCACAACAGTGCTAGTAGCCCCACTATCTACCATGTAATTATGTATCAGATATTTTCCAATAATTAAAGATACATAAAAAGGGGGTGGTTTTGAGTTCCTACCCTGCACGGTATTAGCCCTGGAGTTGCCGCTTGGAACCTCCTCCCTATGATCAGTATTAACCAATACTGGCTTAACAACCTCTTTTATTATAGGCGGCTGAGGAATCTTCTTTTCAGTCATTGCTTTCTTCAATATTTCGGGTTGTCCCAGAATAGCCAAAGAGTCCCACATAGACATAGTGATATTTATTTTCTTCATATTATCCACTATGTTGAAGGGTACAGCTGTGTGTACTCTTTGGTTTATATTTGCTATGGCAGGCTCAACCTCTTTAGAAGGTTGATTTTCTTTGACTGGAATGGCGGGGGCCTTCTTCAGCATGATAGGAGCAAAGGGTGATGAACATTCTACAGATGTAGAAGCCTTATCTCCTGTTTGTTCCATGTCTTCAGCTCTTCTTTTAGACCTAGTATTGGCAGCAATGGTGGATTCACCATTTACTCCATTGAAATCTTGTTGCTCTCAATTAAAAAGAGTAGTTTCATCATGTTGTGCCTCCCGGTGAGGAGGTGGTTTGTTGGGAGAAGCCTCTAATTGGGTAAGCGAGGTGCTTTGAACCATCAGTGCTTGGTGTACCCTCCCATTTAAGCATGTCATTTGGTTATGGGACTGATTATAAGGGTAACACCACTCCATCTCTGCAGCAAGGTTATTTTGACTTGGGACTACATCCCTAACTGGATTTGCAGAATTGAGGGGGGTAGGATTATAAGTCTAAGGTGGTCTCTAATTGTAGTTTTGCCTTTGCCCTTGATAACCCCCTTGAAATTGGGGTCTATTCTGTTGATAGGATTGTCCCTGATTTTGATATTGTTGATTAGGACTCTGATTTTTCTGTTGAAGAGGGGGTCTACTCCCCTATCCTTGTTTCTTTATACTAATCAGCTTGTTGCTCATGGTTTGCATTAATTTCTTCATCTCTTGCTAATTTCTTCTTAATTCTAATAGTTTATGGGAAGGGTCTTCCCTTACTTCCCCATGAGTGGTACTTGCTTGAGGTGTTACAATAGTGGGTATTGGAGGAATTGGAGTTATTTGCAAAGGCATGCTTGGTTGTATGTCAGGGAATATGGGCATAGGTGGCCTCGAGGCTATCATGCCAGCTTGTATTAGACAGTTCTCTGCCTTGACAGCAATGTCAAAAGCTTGAGGTAATGAAGTACCTCCTATAGATTGAATCATGACAAAAATATTTCTATTTAGACTTCTTAAAAAATATAGGAAGGCATGATCAGCTGAAGGTCTTACTGAGGTAGGAATTTTATTCCATGTCTTAAGAAATCTGCTATTGAAGTCTGTCATTTGTTCCTGGGGAGCTCTTTTAATAGTTGTCAGTTGCTCTACCAGAGATAATTTATCTGATTTATCCTCAAAATATTTACTTAATGCATCTCCTAATCTATCCCATGAATTAATGGAGCCGACAGCAAGAGTTCTAAACCATTCTAAGGCTTTACCTTTGAAAGAGGCTGCTAATAGCTTGGTAGCCACATCTTCTTCTGTGATGTTATGTATACTACAGATAGTAGTTACATCTCTTATGTGTTCAAAAGATGTTGTTTTCCCTTCACCTGTGAAATCGGGTAGAATTTTAAGTGCTACCAGAGGTACATCATGATGTTGATCAAAGTTCAAGGGGCTTCCTTGATTGAAGGGGGAAAAAGCAAACTAACTCGCCATTGCAAGAGTCGTGGCTTGGTGAGCGGCAACTGTGTGAATTGTATTTAAGGGTGGACTTGAATCTTCTTGTAGTTCCCTAGTTAGGGACCTTCCTCTTCTTCTGGAATGAAAAGGCTAGGGTCTCCTCTCTGAAATATCAGGTGGTGTAGACTATACCCTCCTAGTTTTCAGTTTAACACAAAGCATAGATTATGAAGAATTCGACGAACCGGTGACAAGGTAAACAGGTAAATAATGAGGCACTATTTGAGGCGTCAATTGAGGTTCCAATTGATTTTCTAATTGAGGCACCTGTTAGACACCTAGATTTGCACCCTTCACCCAAGCTCTCGTAGTCTTGGTAATCTAGTGTAACATGGGAATCATCTCAAGGTTGTGGGACCTTTTGCTAATCGAGACGAGACCTCTGGATTCTAGGCCGGTTCCTCTTGATATGTCACCCAAATTTGCTTCTTAATAGGAAAGTAAATTCTTGAGGGAAAATGGATAGAAGGAATGCATGAAAGGGAAATGACTGAAAGCAAATTATCCTACTAGGTGATACACCGAAGATGACCTAAATCACAATACATTGACTAATCTCAGCATGAAAAAACTTTGGAACCAAAAGA
>MU227128.1:436894-474430 GCA_018584345.1 Thuja plicata
TTAAATAAGAGGAATTTTATTTAATTAAAAGGGAGAAATTTACTTTAATTAAATAAGATAAATTTTATTCAATTAAAAGGGAGATTAAATCTTTTAATTAAATAAGATAATTTTTATTTAATTAAAAGGAAAATTAAATCTTTTAATTAGATAAAAATGATCAAACCTTAGGAAATATTAAAAAAATTGAATAATTGAATTAATTACAATTTGATCAAAGAAATTGATTTGAATTGAAAATATTTCAAAGCATTGATTCAGAAAATTTGATAAATTGATAAAATAATAAATGGGGCCCAAAGTCTAGGCGACCATTTTAGGGTGCATACATGTGGGACCCTGAGATTTGAACCCTGGGTCAAGGTCGAGATTGACCTTGACCTAGGTCAGGGTCGAGGTTGACATAGACCAAAAAGGTTGACCCTGACCTTGATGTCCAAGTTCTCAGGTCTGCAGCCTAGAATGCATAAATTAGGTTGGAAAGAAGTGGAAAGAGGGGAAAAACAGGGGGAAAGCTAGGTCTAAATCAGGAACCCATTCAAGGTGCTTGATATGACCCCAAACCACTTACTTGGAAGGCTAAACAAGTCTATAATGGAAGTGCTTCCATTTTCTGACTATACAATATATACTTCAACAAAAAGAACATCCTCACCTTTCATTCTAACATACAAATTGTTGTCCACACCTCCTCTTATAAATCCTTGTGCCAACAAGTATTTGTCCAATTTGGAGTACCAAGCTCTATGTGTTTGTTTCAAACCATACAAATCCTTTTTCAATCTATAAACATGATCAAGATTATTTTCACGTATGAATCCTTCAAGATTCTCCATGTAAACATATTCATCAAGATATGCATTAATAAAAGTTGTCTTAAAATCCATTTAACATATTTTGAAGTTCTTATAAACCGAAGTTGCCAAAAATTATAATTATTGCTTCAAGCATAGCTACGGGTGAAAATGTGTCACAAAAACATATAACCTCAACTTAAGAATATCCCTTATAAAAAAGTCTAGATTTTTTTCTTACAATCTTACCATTCTCATCTAACTTTTTTCTAAACCCATTTTGCACCAATAACATTCTTACCTTCATATCTCGGAACTAGTTTCCAGGAATTATTATTTTCAATCTAACTTAGTTCTTGCTCTATGGATTTAATTCAACATTCATCTTTGTCGGCCTCAAATATAAATTTTAGGTTCTATTTTTTGTAATAGACAAAAGGTTACTTTCTCACTTGATTTTGTTGTCCATCTCCTTGTTTGAACTCCTGCCTCTTTGTAGCTAATTATTTTCTCTTGAGGATGGTGCTTTAGAAGTGTCATGGAAGGATTTTTTACCATAGTTTCCAATATTTTGTTCGTTGCTTCCAATGGATTGTTTGATGTTTCTTCTCCTTCTTTAGAATATTCTTCTTTAACTTCAAAATATGATTCAAATTCTTCCTTAATGTTCTCAACATTATTTTTATCAATTTGCAGCTTCTCATCAACCTTTACATGAGCACTTTCAACAATTATTTTTAGCCTTTTATTGTTGAATTTATATGTTTTACCATGGGTAGAAAAACAAACAATAAATTCCCTCATCACTTCTAGATTCAATTATACCTAAATTTTATTCATCTCTTTTAATGAAACATTTACTACCAAAAATCTTGAAGTACTTAATTGAGGCTAATTTACCATACAAAGTACATAAGGTGTCCACTTGGATTTAACCCTTAGATGAGCCCTATTTAGTGTATATACCATTGCATGAAGAACTTCTTTCCAATATATGTCAGGTAACTTTGCCTCATCAAGCATGGTCCTAGCCATCTTTTTCATTGTCTCATTTCTTCTTTCCACCACCCCATTTTTTTTCAGTTTCCTTGTAGAAACATATTTCCTTTTGATTCATTATCTCTATAAATAGTCTTTAAACCATTGTTTCTCACAATAGTTGATTATTGTATCTAGGACAAGTACATTTTAAAGGACAGACCCTGTTAGGATTCTTCTCAACCCTGTTAGGAGTTGAATGGAATGATGAGCTCACTGCCTGAGCACATTGCCCAAAGTGAAGGTTAAATCCACCTTTTGAAGGTTTAACCCACCTTCTGGATCCACTTTCCAAAGAGATTTATAAAAGTATACTTATAATAGTGAACTGACTGATAGCAACTTGTTTTTCCTATATAATTCCAATGAAGTGCATTACAAACATAATCACTTATCTTCTTCCAACGAAACTCGCATCCACATGCTCACAGCATCTAATACATCCAATCCATTCCTTTACACATTAAGGCACTACTTTCCTTTATACAAGTTACAATAAGCAATTAGGTCAGTGTGTTAATACTTTCCCAATGTACAAATAATTACATACACCCTTCTAAGATATACAAGTATTTAACAAATACAAATCATCTGTTACATGCCAAGATCCATTACGCTTGCCAATCATTGAGCGCGTTACATCTTTGTGGTCGGCCCCAAATAGGTTTTTGCTAGTCCATGTGCCTCAGATGACATCATCAATAATCCAACAATCCAAGAATCACAAAGAATGTTCTCCAATTTATCTTTTATCATGCCTTAAACTCGCATAATATGACCCATGCTTGCATCCAAGTTATCCCAAAAACTCAGAGACCAATTCTATCATAATCCTTAGTCACTGCTTTATAACCAATCTTCACCAAAATAGCTATAACACATGCAAATAGCAACATAAGATCCAATAACCTTAGACATAATATATACATTCATCCCTCAACATAGATATGTGATTTCATACTCTCACACATCATACACTGTTCATACACATATGTCAATCTCGCAGGTACCTGTGATAACTAGTCTTACTGAGACTTCAAATAGATCCAAATGAAACATATGTTGATATCAATGACAAAACATGAATGTCAACACCTCAAACATAAAAAAATTTCAAAAATATCCCCCTTTGGCATTGATGGAAACATATGTGAAAATCCATCAATCCAAGAGTAGCTTTCTTAATACAATCTTCTCAATATCCTCTTCAAAGCTCCCCTAAAACAGTAGGGTTTTTTCACTTATATCTCTCCCCCTTTGACATCAATGGAAAAGGGTGTCATAGATCATTTCCTTCTCTTCACATCCCACCTCTACAAGGTGTAGCTTTTTCAAATCTTCATACCTAAAACAAACCAAGTGCTTGATCACCCAAATATGTTATGTCGTGTTCCTGCTATCACTCCCCCTGAGGAGTAGATCTAAGAATCAAGTCCAAATAATAATATAGCTCTAATAACTTATAGACTGATGCATTCCTAAATGATTTAATTCTCACAAGGAGGGGTTCTCACCCTCATCATACCTTTGAGATGCTCAAAGGCATCTTTTGGCAAAGGTTTAGTGAATATATCTTCTATTTGCTCCTTTATACTGATGTACTCTGATCTGACTTCCTTTTCTGAAACCTTGTCTCTCAAAAATGATACTTGATTGAAATATGTTTAGTCTTGGAATGCATAATAGGATTATTTGACATGTTCACAATGCTTGTATTATCACAATGTATAACTACTGGCTCTTCAAAGGTTATCCCAATGTCCTTTAGCATCTGTTTCATCCAAACAACCTATGTGAAATTTATTGTAGTAGCTACATATTCTAGTTCAACAATAGATTGAGCTATATAGTATTTCTTCTTACTTAACCATGAAACCAACCTTTTTCCAAGGAAAAATGCTCCACCACTAGTGTTTTTCTGTCATCAACACTTCTTGCCCAATCAACATTAGTATAAGCATGAAATGTAAAATTATTAGACTTTTCATACCATAAACCATATTCCAGTGTCCCTTTAAAATATCTAAATATCCTTTTAATTATAGCAAGGTGAGTCTACTTAGGATAATCTTGAAACCAAGCAACAATTCCAACTGTACTAGCTATGTCTGGTCTAGTGTCAGTTAAATATTGCAAACCTCCAATCATGGACCTTTATTTTGTCTAAAAAATACTTTGAGATTCATTAGTAGTAGTAAGCTTGCATCCAATAACCATAGGTGTCCCAACATGTTTACAATATTCCATCCCAAACTTATTTAGAAACTCCTTAAGATACTTGGTTTGAGAAATAAAAATACCATGTTTATTTTGAGTAATTTGCAAACCAAGGAAGAACTTCATTTCTCCAATCATAGATATTTCAAATTCACTTTTCATTTCCTTGGGGAATTTTTTCCTCATTTCATCATTACCTCCAAAGATTATATCATCCACAAAGACTTCAACAATCAAGATTCCATCTTCACAAGTTCTCAAATATAGATAACTATTTGCACTACCTTTTCTAAAACCAAGATGTAATAAACACCTTTCTAACTGAGCATACCAAGCTCTAGGAGCTTATTTTAGACCATAAAATTCCTTCTTAAATCTGCAAACCATGTCTTCATCATTTGTCAAAGGAAAACCATCAGGTTTCTCAATGTAGACCTCTTCCTCTAGATCTCCATTAAAAAATCCAGACTTCAAATTCATTTGATAACCTTATAGTCTTTATGTCTTGCATAAGCAAGGAACAATCTCATTGCTTCTAACCTCACAATAGGTGCAAATTTTTCTTCAAAGTCTATACCTTCCTATTGTGAATAGCCCTTGTAGACCACTCTAGCCTTATTTCTTACAACCATTCCTTCTTCATTCATTTTATTTCTAAAAACCGATTTAGTTCTAATTATATTATTATCCTTAGGTCTAGGAACCAATTTCCAAGTGTTTTTTTTCTCTATCTAATCTAAATCTTTCTACATTGCCTTAATCCAACATTCATCATTAGTAATCTTAGGTTCTACTTGCGAAATCAAACAAAGTGCATTTCTAGTTTTAGACCTTGTCATCATGCCCTTATTAACATCACCAATGATCTGATTCTTAGGATGATTCATCTTAACATACCTTGGTGTCTTTGGTGCTTATATAGGATCATCCAAGCATGTGTGAATCTCAACAATTTGTTCTATCTCTTGATTTTCAGTATTCTTCTCATTCTCTGGGATCTCAATCTAAAACACCTCATCGATTTTCACATTAGCCTTTCAACTATTTTCCTCAATCTTAGATTGAAAAATTTGTAAGCCTTACTTCTAGTAGAATAACCAAGGAAAATTATTTCATCACTTCTAGCATCAAAGTTTCCAATTTCATCATCTCTTTTGATATAACACTTGCTACTAAATATTCTAAAGCATTTTACACTAGGAGCATAACCAAACCAAAGTTCATAGGGTTTCTTATCAGTACCTTCTTTGATATGAATTCTATTCAAAGTGTAGATAGTAGTACTGACTACTCTCTAATGCATATGAGATATATTACCTTCAAGTAACATAGTCCTGGACACATCCAGTATAGTTATATTTCTTCATTCTGCTATCTCATTTTGTTGAGGTGTCCTAGGAGAAAAAGTCTGTCTATATATCCCATGCTTTTTGCGGTAAGCATTGACCAAATCTGATGTAAACTCTCCACCTCTGTTTGACCTCAGAAATTTTATCTTAATACCTAATTCATTCTCAACTTTTACTTTGAAAATCTTGAACTTATCAAATGTTTCAGATTTTTCTTTGAGAAATGCAACCCAAATCATCCTAGAATAGTCATCAAACAAAATTATAAAGTACCTTTCACCATAGTAGGATCTAGTCCTTGTAGGACCACAAATATCTGTATGTACCAGATCGAACTTTCCTCTTTCTGAAAAGGATTTTCTCTGAAAGTTTCTCTTAGTTTGTTTTCCCATCACACACTCTTTGCACATAGTGTTAGTAGGCTTCACAATTTTTGGCAAATATCTGACCACATTAGTGTTACCGGCCCTTACAATATTATGAAAATTTATGTGACAAAACCTCCTATTCCATAACCAACTTTCATCTACCTTCACAACAAAACAAGTTGCCTTTGTAGTATTCAGCTCAAACACATTAGCTCTTGACTTAGTACCTGATGCAATCAAGTTTCCATATTGACCTGTGATAGTACATTTTCCATCCATGAACTACATATGATATCCCTTGTCTAAAAGCTTCCCAAAACTCAAAAAGTTGTGCTTAAGTCCATCAGCAAGTAAACCATCATCAGTATTGGTTTTACCATCAAGAGAGATTGATCCAATTCCAATGATCAACTTAGGAGCCTTATCACCAAATCTAACTACACCACTATGATATCTATTCAGTTGAACAAATTTATCTTTATCACCAGCCATATGATGTGAACAACCACTATCAATGATCCATTCTGATTTCTTTTCAACATGCGAGACTAGAGAATTTTCTTCATGAATAGGTTCATCATCTTTAATATAAATAAATCTAATTTCATTCCCAGCATTCACATAATCATCATCAGATACACCTTCACTAGCATAGTAGCATTCCTCATCCTTGGATTAATTAGACTTGCAAAAATTAGGCTTATGCTTAGGAACCCTTGTAGGACATCTAGATGCAAAATGACCAATCTTATTACAGGAAAACATTTCAGGGGGAATTTTCCTTCAAACTTACCCTTACCTTCCCTTTCCCTTTCCCTTTTTGCAATTAGAAATACAAGTTTTTCCAGTTTCCTTTCTTCTTCTTCAATCTCTTCCCAATCATTAGCATATTCTCCAAGCTCTTCAATTCATCGAATCACCATTGAGAATAGTTGGGCACTTCCTCCTAATTTAGGCTCACCCCTAACTTCTAAGTCTCAAATTTATCTCTCATGTTGGATAATAATATATCCACTTTTTGTCATTATTGATCCAGAATTCTAAATCCCACCCATCCAGGGACGTGTCATCAAGAATAATAAAAGGGTGGGGTGCAACTCCAATTAGTATCTGGGTGGGTGGAAAATCATCAAGAATAAGAAAGGTATGGGTAAAACTTGTATACGTCACAAATAGAGACCAACCCTAGCAATAAATAGAGACCAAACCTACCCCTTTCCCTTGCCTTTTTTTATCCCAACGGGTGCCCCCATTAATAATTTTACAAGGGACCCTACATTTGACAACAACTATTCATACCCCATGCTGAATTCAATTAATTTCACCCTAGGTAAACCCCTACTATTTTCTTGTCCCCTACTATTCGTTGTGGGGTGGGTGGGTGACCTCTATTCTATTTTTGGGGTTGTGCCTGAATAGGAAAGGTGTTTGAGAAAGTGGAATAATCATTCCTACCGATATTGAAATTTTCTAATTGTTTCATTCTCAAATACTTGTTGGAGTAAAGTGTGTGTCAAATAATTAGTAAACTTCTCTAGATTTCCATTTTTTCCCCATGCAGTGATCAAGTTTAAGTGGATCTAAAGATTTTACACTGGAGCAGCTAAGGTTGTGCTTGTTGGTACAACTATCTATAATGTTATGCTAAGGTGTATCCAATAAATGGCAGAGATTCCAGCTGCTATAAGAAGAGAGAAATGAAGCTATGAAGGATTAGATGCCCACTCACTCTATTCTAAAGGTGTTTCCCAGTCCCTTCTAATTGATGAGGGCTTCCACTATCGATTTTCCAAAGAATTATTCTCTTTTTTATGCTTCTAACAAAACATAGAGGTAGGGGTCGACTGAAAGGATTCACCTAATCTTGGGTAAGAAGAGGATGGTTACACAATTGATACAATACATAATTGATAAAATTCATTAAAGGGGAGGAATGCATACTTCCTTTTTCTAACACCCAATATCTCCCTAATTTCCCACTCAGGCTCCTCATCCTAGTTTTTTCATTACTCCTCATGTTTTTTCTGCTTATCGACTCCATGATCTCTATGAAGAATAGGTACAACCTATCAAGCTTTGTTTCTCGTACACTTAATAGTCATTTCCAAGTTACTCTGTCAAGTGCTTGAGCCATTCGATGGTACTGCATCTATGGCCACCACCCGAGGGGGAAATATGAGTGAAGCAAGAATATGACTAGAGAAAGTTGTCCCTATAATACTCTACTTGAGTAGTGAATGATATCATGTCTGAATAGACTAACTAATTCAATGTCCACTTTATCTAAGGTTTCCACCCTGGAAAACAATAACCTCTATCCCTACTATCCTTAGGGCCCCTCTTATCTGAGTAATAGCCCTCCAATCCAAGTATTGAATGGGTGGGAACATAAAGCTAGACAATAGGTCCACTATAGAGGTGGGGGTGAAGTAGTGGAAATCTAAAATTTGTTGAAATAAAGCTTGTTTATATAGGCAGCAATGGTTGTTAGTTTGGTAGGTAGGGGTTTTTCCACAGAAATATAAAGGTACTAACATCTCAATAACGATATGATGTAACCATTGTGCATTTGAATGCAATGATAGCTTTCCCTACTAAATATCAGGCACCCCACATGAATGAAGGAATAATGTTACCAAGATGTAATGCCCACTATAGAGGATAGGGGTGAGTGTAAGAGAGATACATAGGAATAATGCTCCTGAGGATGGAATATTTCTTGTAAGCTACATTTGTGCACAACCCTACCATTCTAAGGAGTATAAATATTGGGAAAAGGCTATCCTTTCAGAACTAATCACTATTTGATTATTCTAGTAGCCTGACGAATGGGGAACCTGACTAGTTCCTTCTAAATCACCTTGCTTCCATAATGGCAGCGTCGCCCAATGTTTCTACTTCAACTACCGATAAACTATATCCTCCCACATGAGGGGGAATTCTATTTTCCCTCCCACCCCCTACTATTTACCCTACCATAGAATTTTTGGGGCCCTCCCATACCAGCATTCTATATGTAAATAAAATTTTTTGCCTTTGGGTGGGTGGGACTAAAGGGTAGGATCACTCGACCTTAGCCAAAATTGACTATCAAGGAAAATTTGGGTGCCCTCTCAACTAAACATGGCCATAAATAAATACTTTGATTTATGAGTGAGGCGGCAATAGCATTTTGAGGATGAGAGATAGTGGGGATAGTAGGGAACGGAATTCAACACTCAATAAGGCCATACCTTCATTCTATACGTAACATGACCAACTATAGATAGTAGGGCTTTCCCTTCTCGAATGCTTTGAAAGAGTGGATCCACCCCAAGCAAGTCAACCATAAGCCTTCAATGGGTGAAAATTTTACATTCATACTTGAACTTTTATTCGTAGATGATGATATGTATATAATAGCATCGGGTATCCTTATCTACTAGGTCCTTGAGCTGCTATCAATGCTACTGGTACTAGTGCTAGATTGACTGTTGGATCAACAGATGATTGAGATGTGAAAAGGACCATCGGCTAGACCATAGTCAACCATGGGATCTTCCACTAGAACTGGGCTCTGGAATGCTACTCCCACTCTCTTATAGTGTACTTGTTCCTGTAAGATCCTCACATGTATATGGTGGCATAGCCTATTCCTATCCAAATGCTACTAGGTGCTATTGGATCCAATTCCACATATGGGACTGGATCTACTACCTTCACCTATGTCGTCCCTTCTGCTAGATCTTCCACTGATGCGGGTTCCACTTTTTTCTACTACCTAAGGCCAAGAAGATGAAACTACTAGTGAGTATGTGGGAAGGACCTGGTACAAGTGGGGATGCAGCCAAGTGAACTACTAAAACCATTGATGAAGAAACCCACCCTTCGATATTGGTGGAAAAGTTGGGGTAGTAGTAGTAGTAGAAGTAGTAGTAGTAGTAGAAATAGCGAGAAGGCCCTGTAGGGGCTTGTCCTGACTTGGTGGATTCCCAAGTCGAGAATCACTTCTTCCATTACTCCTACCTCTATGTTACTCTTTCCTTTGTTTATGGTATTGGTGCGATCGCCTAGTTTGAAACATGAAACTATATCTTTGACTCAATGTGCGATAATCTATATACTCCCACCCACCCAACTCTATTATCCTCTCACCAAACTATAGGAGGTTCCCTCCCTCCCTGAACGACTATCCCATAGCTATAGATTATCTCTGTTGGGAGTCAGGGTCCCTTATATATATATATATATATACATAGATATATATATATACATATATATATGTACATGTATATGTATATATGTATATGTATATATGTATATATATATGTATATGTATATGTATATATATATATGTATATATATATGTATATATCTATGTATATATGTATATATGTATATATATATGTATATATATACATATATATACATATATACATATATATATACATATATATATATATGGGAGTGAGTACATAGGGCCCATATAAAGAGAGGGGAATTGAGGCCCTATCCTTATGCTATATATGGGATGGGGGAATCGTGCAGACATTTATGCTCGGTTCAAGAGACATATACCTTTGGGACTCCCCCAACACCTTGTTATACTATACTATATGATATAAGTAGGGGTGAAACCCATCAGTAACCTCCATTCTATTTCCATTTTATTTATAGAAAGGGGTCAACACCCCTAAACTATGGCTCTCCTCCCTATCTATCTGGATGACCTTTAGTTTAGTGTAGTCCCCAACTCAGAATTCTAATATAGGGTAGAAATTTTAGACCAACTGAACCATGACCATGTATAGTCTTAACTAGAGGCTGAGGATCCGATATCACATCTATATGCTATGTTTGTGAGGATCTTTTTGTTTATATAGTTGGGACTGGGGCTAGATCAAATCCCACCCTATTTTTCCATATTAAAATTGTAGGTCAATAGAATAGTAGAGCCCTAGAATAGAGCTGCATACCCCTACCCAAACCAATGGAAAGCAAGGGGCCCTATGTAATGCCCACCCCTTAGTTTTCTTTTATGTTTTAGTTGTCGAACTCTTTTTAGAATTTTGATGTATGTTTTGGTTATTTCAGTTGGTTTTGAGGATATTCATGTATTGATTTTCATTATATTATTGATCCATTGCATAGTTATGTTATATCTTCTATTTACATGTGATTTATGGTTATTGCATGATGTTTATGTATATGCTATGATGTCATTTTGATTATGGTTTTCTAACAGTATAGACCTATATATGTATGTGCATGGATCATTTGTATGTTGATTCGGTTGTATACCTTGGGTATCAGTTGTATATGTGATCTTATTTATATGAGATGTATATTATTGGATTCATTTGATGTATCCTTTATGTTAGTTCTTTATAGTTGATCTTTGTAGATTATTTTTCTTAAGTAATTCTACGTCAAGGAACCCTCAAGAATTGTTATCTTTGTTGAGTTTTACTTATGTGTATGACATGTATATCATTGTGTTTCTTTCGCATTGTTATCGTCATTGTTTGTAGATATTTAAAAAAAATTATCATGTTAACTTAGTGTCATGTTTAGGTAGGTTCTTCTGGGTTCCCTAGTGGGGCATTGCACTTGGTATTAGAGAACATGTTTCTACACTAGGAGCTCTGGGAAATTTTTATTCCCATTAGTTGTCTTTTGGTTTAAAAATTTAAACAAACATAGACATAAAACTCTGATGTATTTAAAAATATTGCTTTGTTCTTATTTGTTTTCTTTTGTGGTTATTTGGTTTTGGTTTTGGTTTTGAGTTGTTGTTTGGTTCTCTGGTTGCTTCAAGAATCATGCCTGAGACTAGAGATGCTAGAGGTCATGGTAGAGGTTGATTTGGTGGCCGTGAAAGGATTACTGAGCCACTTAGAGTCACTTGGGGTTTGGGGTCCAGGGAGGAATACTAGGGTAACTCAAGGGTAGACTTATGTGATGACACTTACCTATATATAGCTTAGGTTATCCTACGTGTGTCAGTTACCTCTGGTATTGCGTAGACTTCCTTATTATGATTCAGAGAGCTTTTAGGATCTTCCTATACATTTCTTTATGATGTCTTGTATACCTTTGATGTTTCCTTCTTGTTGTATACTCGTGTGAGTGGGCCTGTTATTATCTCCTTAGCATAGTGGGAGTGGACCTTTGGTTCCACGAAGTTGAGTGGTAGTGATTTTTATTACCATTAAGATCTGCAGTGGATGTTGATTCAGTTGTATACCTTGGGTATCGTTTGTATATGTGATCTTATTTATATGAGATGTATATTATTGGATTCAGTTGATGTATCCTTTATGTTAGTTCTTTATAGTTGATCTTCATAGATTAGTTTGCTTAAGTAATTCTACGTCAAGGAACCCTCGAGAATTGTTATCTTTGTTGAGTTTTACTTGTGTGCATGGCATGCATCTCATTGTGTTGCTTCTGCATTGTTATCATCATTGTTTGTAAATATTTTTTAAAAAAATATTTATCATGTTAACTTAGTGTCATGTTTAGGTAAGTTCTCCTAGGTTCCCTGGTGGGGCATTACACTTGGTATCACAGCACATGTTTCTACACTTGGAGCTCTGGGAAATTTGTATGCCCGTTATTTGTCTTTTGGTTTAAAACTTGAAGCAAACATATACATAAAACTCTGATGTATTTAAAACTATTGCTTTGTGATTATTTGCTTTCTTTTGTGGTTATTTGCTTTTGCTTTTGGTTTTGTGTTGTTTTTTGGTTCTCTGGTTGCTTCAAGAATAATTCCTGAGAATTGAGATGCTAGAGGTCATGGTAGAGGTTGACTTGGTAACCATGGAAGAGGTAGGGATCATAGTCCTTCCACAAGTGTCATACAAGATAGTGCTCATCAGCATAGTAGAGATGAGAAAAGGGATGAGTGTCGGGCTGGGTCTGAAGAGCCAAACATTAGGCAGTTATTGCAGTCAATTTTGAATTGTCTTGGTCCTGATTAGGGTAGAGTGGAGAAGGATGTTTCACATCATTCTCAGTTAGAGTAGAGAATGAGGGTGAGATCTAGGAGCCCTCTGAGGAGGACCATCACAGTTGATCCTCATGTTGTGGCAGCGAACCACATGAGAGATCTTATGAGAGTATGACCTACTCCCTTTGATGGGAAAGGATGAGGGTCTAAGGAAAAGACATGGCTTATTGCCTTAGAGAGAAGTTTTTCTATGCACCCCTTTAGTAGCAATACTAATGCCAGGTATGCGGTGATGCAACTCTCTGATTTTGCAGCGGTGTCATGGAAAATTGAAGAGGAGAATTTAGGGCTCCACATGGATATAGTCACTTGGGAGTTATTTCTTGAGAACTTCCAAGAGTGCTTCCTCTCAAATCAGTGGAGGCAGCAGCGAGCAGACAAGTTCCATAACCTGAGACATTTGACCTTGTCAGTGGAATAGTATGAGCGTTGATTCTTTAAGCTCAAGCAGTATGCAAGTTATGGAAAAGATTCAGCCATTATGATTCAACATTTTGTTAGGGTCTTAATGGATGCATCGTTGGGGGGAGTTAAGCTATTTGAGCCTATGACCCTCAAAGAAGTGGTCATTAAAGCTACTCTTGTGGAGGTAAATCTAGCTTTGGGCCATGGTGGACAGTTGGGAATGCAGTCTAGTGGACCTACTTCTGGTTATAGAGGTAATCATTCTTAGGGAGATGGGAATTCTAGCGGTCCTTCTACCTTTCCAAAAGTTAATCAGTCCCTGCAATAGGGAGGATTCATTCCTCCTACTCAGAGTGGTGATTCTCGGATTAGGTATTTCCATGATATTCAGTGCAATAAGCATAATTAGATTGTTCATCCAGTGCAGAGTGTGCATCAGGATGTTAGTAGGGTTGGTTTTCAGTAGTCTAGTGCACCTTTAGTTAGAGGAGGTGGTAGTAGAGGATCTTGTTTTTCATGTGGGTAGTTTGGACATATTGCGGTCAATTATCCTCAGCGTGCAGCACAATTCTTAGGACAGAGGCTAGTAGCTTCTGAGCCTAGAGTTGGGAATGTTGGTAGATCTCATGGAGAATATGCAGCCTTTGATCACCCTCCATATGTGTATCATGCTGCTATGAGTGGGGTTGTGAGTAGAGGACCAGTAGCTATTTTTTGCATTCTTATAGTAGGGAATGATCCCCAGTGTTTGAATCAGAGACCTGGGAAGGATCCTATGGGATCCACACATTGAGTCTATTGGGACTTGTTAGGATGATTTGTGTTGAGAGATTCATATCTCTATCTTTGTTGTAGGCTTTTAGGAGTAAGCCTAGTTTTAGGGGGGAGGATGTAATACCCACCCCTTAATTTTCTTTTCTATTTTAGTTGTCGAACTCTTTTAGGCCTTTTCATGTATGTGTTGGTTATTTCAATTGGTTTTGAGGATATTCATGTATTGATTTTCATTATATTATTGATACATTGTGTAGTTATGTTATATCTTCTATTTACATGTGATTTATGGTTATTGCATGATGGTTATGTATATGATATGATGTCATTTTGATTATGGTTTTCTAACAATACAGACCCTATATCTGTATGTGCATGGATCATTTGTATGTTTTACTTTTCTATTTGGTGTGTTTGGTATGGTATGGGACAGAGTCATAGTTACTTGCTTTGATGAGATCCACATGATAAACTAGTCTCAACCATTGTTTTTTATATTATATGTATGCATATGTTCATCTTTGTGATGGCAAGTTTGCAGGTACCGAGCTATGTCTTCCCTGAATTGGCAGGAGTGAATGTTCCCTATCACAATATCTCAATGGTAAGAGAGGGGAGATAATATTCAGGCCTAAATCCCTACCCTAAACCCTTATTTTGTCCTAGAACTAGACAATAATATGATTGACTATCCTATCTGAATTCGTCAAGTGACGTGGATTCATGAGCCTTTATGTGTGTGCTTGTGTGCCTGTTTCAGTTGTTTCTCTTTTTTAGTTGTTTTGCTGATTTGATGGTTTTTAGTTGATTTAATGATGCTTTTGGCTTGATTTATTTAATGATTATTTATGGTAAATATTAATGTTAGTAATTGCACCTTTAATAAGGTTAAAACATTGTTATATTAAATATATGGCTATTTATTAATAAAATATTAATTAAATACATATATTTAATTAATTGATTTAATTATTAAGTCTTGATTTAAATAATTGAGATTTAATAAATATTAAATTCAATTACTATAATTAATTGTGCAAAGTTGAGTTGTTGAGTATTACTTTGAGTTGCATGATTAATTGATTTATTTAATTGAAATATTCTCATGCATTTTCAATTATGACTTTGTTTTTATATTATAAAGTTGAGTTGTGCATTGCTTTAAGTGAAAATTGAAAATAAAGCATTTCTTTTAATTTTTAATTATATAATTAATATTCCTTTAGGGTTTCACTTTTTGAAAACCTAATTGCCTGTTTTTCTATATCCTTGAATTGGAAGCCATTTTGGAGGTTGTTTAATCAGGGAGAATGAGAATTCAGGTGATTGGAGATTTGTGGAAAGCTTAGGGGTATTTTGAATTCTTCATTGCTTTGGATTAGAACTGGTTATTCTCATCAGTTATTAAGGTAGGATTTTGATCTTGTTAATTCTAGCTTCTAGATCCCTGTCTTCTATGCATCTGGAATGCTAGGATCTGGTGCTTGATTCTTCCTTGTTTGATATCATGTTTTATTTTACTTAAAATTAGAAGAAATGTTATTGGATCAATTATGTGGTTTTTCCTTCTTGATTGCATGCCAGATCTGTGTTTTGGGCTTAAGGGTTTCATTCATTTGCCTTGGTTGTAATTTGGGCATCAGGGTTTTCATTTAGAATAATTTAGTTTGTTGGAAATAATGGAATGGTTTACTGAGAGGGGAGGGGTGAATCAATACCCTCAAAAATTTTATCAATTAACCTTTATCCTTTTGTAATCAATACATTGTATTACCAACCATTTGTTATTCTATCTTTGTGTATGTAATATCAATTCATAAACTAATTAGCAGGTAAAAAATTCATAGAAACATTCATGAAATGTATAGACACATGACACAATATTTGGTAACGCATAAAACCCCTATTAGAAGGCAAAAACTGTGGTGGGGATGAAACCCATAAAGCTTCGCTATCTATAGAATGGAAGGGGTCGGTTAAGGCTTACAATTTTGATCACTTTTGATGATCTACCATGTTAGGAGTATTATGTAGAGACTAGTTAAGGTCTACTCTATTAAGAGCTTTAGCAACACTGTTTAGTATGCACTCGGTTAAGAGATTTACAAAAGATTGTTAAATCCACCTTTCTTGAAAGGATTTCTTTTATTTGCTACACTTGTTAAAATGTAGACAAAAATATTCAGTGACTTGAGTGTATGCAATCTATAATTGCTGATTACAGATCCATTCAATTCACATGTACAATGTATCACCTAATGTGATTGATTGATACCTATGTTTCTCGGTAGCCTTGAATCTGGTTCTTGGTAACCTATTTCATCTTTTTTTGTTCTTCTTCTTGAAACTCTTAGTTTGATCCATAGATGTGCTCCTTGGCTACTATCATCCTCACATCCATTTGAAATGAATTATTACACATCTCTTTATACAATAGATTGACCTAATTAAGTTTCACGTATTACAAAGATAACTCTATGATCAAAGGTTTACAACTTGACCTTGATCTCCTAGTTTGCATGTTTTCAATCAGTTAGACTGATTAAAACAATTATAAATACATTGCTTGTCCCTCAAGAAATGGTTTTAAATCAAATCAAAATGCTAAATATAAAACATAAGTGTTTTATCTGACATGGAAGTCAGATCCACATTTCTCAAGATATAACTGGCTTTTGGTGACTGATGCTTGGGTTGCTCTATTATCAATCTATTTGTGTTCCTTCTATGAACTGTTCATTGGGTTCCCTTTCTCTGTCAGGTTCCTCTCTTGTCTGCTATTTCAGTTTACAGTGTAATATTCTCATCGGGTTCCACTTGTAAACTGTGTCATCAGTTTACACAATGATTTGTTTTGTCGGGTTTCTCTATACTTAGCACTTTCTGTGACCTTTGTTATCTGTACTTTTGGTTTGTACTAAAACCTATCTTTCGGTGTAGGTGTTACCGATGGTTCAAAAAAAAATTTCCCTTTGCATACTAATGTAAAAATGTGTCATCAATCTCCCCCTTTGACATTAGTATAAAAAACTGATATGTGCAAAATACTAAAATGTGTAGTATGTACACCATGTGTTTACCTTGTCATTTATGACTCCCCCTATGTATATGTTGGTATAGTATATGTATGTACATGTGCACTTGCCTTTATACTATAATCCCTTTTCACCTTATCTTTATATCATTTTCCCCTTTGTATCATATCATTCTCCCCTTTATACTACTGTACATATCATTGTCCCCATTTTTTTGATAGTAAGGGCAAAGGTGTATACTTACAACTTATCAAAAATTTGGGAATGGGAATTATTCATGTCTTCCATCATCTTCTCCCATTTCTCCTTAAGATGTTCAAGAGCTATTTTCTCCAGTGTGATTTGGGCATGCATATCATAGATGTTGTCTGCTACAGACATCTTTGGGGTGGCAATCAGCTTTCTTTCCGAAGTCATGTGCTGTTGCAAAAGTGTAAGATTTGGTTATAGCAGAGTCTGTAGCTCAGTAACCTCATCTCTAAACTTTTTTTATGCCTCTATAATTTCCTGTCTCAACCTTTTGGATTCCATAATCTTATCATAATGCATCTTGATTGCATTGTCATCTGTGGTTAGACTTTGTGCACTTGCATTTAGATCAGAATCTATTTGTGCAATCTTATCACTATTTTCCTAAGTGAATTTCTCTAAAGTGCACAACTTTTTTATTAAGGCAATAGCTTCATAAATGATTGGATCTACTTCATTTGCAAGTTCTGAGAGCTTTACCTTGTTCTCTACCACTTCTTGGCTAATCTTTTTTATTAATTTGTATTGATATTTTTTTTTTTCTTGTTCTTCTATAGCTTTCTCTGCATCCACATTCTGATATGTGATGGCCTCAGTTAGAATGGCAAGTTGATCAAGAATTGGTGCATTTTGATCAACATTTATGTCAGGAACTATCTATGTTAATATATCCCTTGTTGTTTTTAACACTAGGGATTCTTTGTGCTCTTTCCTTAGCTTTTCTTGCATAGCTTTCCTTTGACATATTTCTCCATACTCTTGGAGAGATTCAAAATCCAATGTAGAAGGATCACACTTTGGAACCTCAATGATTTCATCGAGTGTTACCATCAGTTTTCTCTACTTGGTCTTCTTCTTCTTGTTGTGAGATGCACCTGTATGCAGTACCAAAGCAAGTTTTTCTGCTTGTTTTGATGTGTTGGATGAAGGCTTCGGTGGTGTTGTACCTTTTTCTTTCTTCTCGAGGTTTTCCTTTCAGTTGTGTATGGACATCTCCACATCAACCTTTGATGTATCTGCAGCATCTCCTTCAGTATCCTTCGGAGTATCTTTATTTTTCTTCTCTTCTTCACCTTTGTCTTTGTGCTCTTCATCTTTTTCTTTTTGCTCTCTTTCTTTTTGTGTGTGATCTACGTCTGTAACATTTTTTTCTCCACCGATGACAGTATGTTCATCGGTTGTATCTTTCTTTTCTCCTTCCCCTACATCCTTGGGTATGCTTGCATCCTTGTTAGGTGACTTCTCCTTTTTTGAGATTATATTGATAGCTTGTATCAATAATGGTATTTTTCCTGGCATTTCTACTTGAGCAGAATCTATAGTTGTGTCAATTTCATCAGTTTGGTTTGGGACAACAATGACCTTTTCATCTTTCTATACCTCATCTGCAGGATATGCTCTGATAATATCAATAATAGTATTATCAGGCCATGTCTCATCTGCAATGTCCATATTCTTGTTGTTGTTGTGTTCAATGTTTCTTCATTAACATCTTCACCATTAGTTATAATGATGTGCTTGGGGCTCAGTTTAGCCTGATTTTCTTCATTGTGTGGCTTGTCGGTGAGTGTTAATTGTGGCTTGGGACTTATATCCTTTTTAGGTACATCAAGTATCTTTCTCCATTCATCCTCACTTTTTCTATCAAGCTCAATTAGATGTCCCTTTATCACTTTGTAGTCTCTTAACTTTGGTGAGAACCTTTTGGAATATTTCTTCATCATTCTTCAATCTCTTCCATCTTAGATTCAGGTGGCATGACTTAAACTAGGTCTCTTTCCCTTATTTTTTTCTCTTCCTTTAGTGCATATGTCCACCTTTCCGATAATCTATTCATAAGTTCTTTAGGCATTGTATCTTCAAATTGTATTGGTACATATTTTAATATGCTCATCAATGTGATAATTGTCTCCTCTAACTTATTCTGGTCCTCAGTGTCCAGAGTTAGCCAGTTTCTAATTGTGGGGTCATTTATTGAACCTGACTTAATAATTGATGCACATACCTCATAAATGGTGGTAGGAAATGTATTCTTAATAGATTGTTCATCATGTTCAATGTCCTCAATGTCTTCCTTAGTTATGAGGAACTTTCTTCTTTTTTTTGGTGCCTTTTTCCCTATTTGAGGTTTCCTTTTGTATGTTCTCACTTGTCCTTTCTTGACAGGTGGTGAGTCTGCCTTAGCAGTTTGACTTCTTTTCCTTGATGCAAATATAGTCCTTGGTTTCTTTGCAAGTGGTGGTGGTGGTACATTAGACTATGTGGATTATGGTTCACTCACCTTCTCAGCTTCACCGACGGGTGACTGACCCTCGGTTTCTTCTGTCTATTCTGTTTCCTCTTTATTTACCGACAGCTTTTTCTTCAAAGTCTTAACCATTTTGTCTTTCTTTCTATCAATATTCTTCACAAATAAGCCGGCTTTTATCCTTTCCTTGGCTTCCTCATAAGTTCCAAATTTTGGTTGTGACTTGTCCAATGGTTCATTTATCAATGCTTCAATGGCATTGGTGGCTTGATCTATGTTAACCTCATAGTCAAGTGGTGCCATCCATGTTGTCCTCGGTACAGCTATCTTGATATAGGTGTAATAAATTTCCACCATAAAACATATGTCAGTATTTTACTTTTCTACTAATTATTCTGGAATCCTCATTCTTTTTTGCATTCTGTCTTTGAATCTAGTGAAGTATTCATCCATGACTGATTCAAAATTATCTCCTAGTGATTTGATGTATTCACTGATTTGTATGGTCATTGGTCGGGAAGTATCTCAATTAACATTTCCTATGGATGGGAAGGATTCTTGAAAATAGAAAAATATGCACATGATGAGTGAACCAAACTTACATGAGTTAGACTTTGCAGTCATGATTGTCCTCATGTTCTCATCTAATTTCCTTAGTAGAAGTTCTGATAGATCTAACTGCAGTCCCTTCTTAACAATTTTGTGTGTTGTATCCACTGCTCTGGATGAAATATTGTTCATCCTGCTAGCCTGAAATATTTTGTATCCTAAGACACATGCTCCAAATTTCATTTCATCATTGGTGATGGTGGATACCTTTAATCCTTTGTTATCCCATACTGCACCTATCATTTTTTCAATGTCAGCGCGAGGAGGGTGTTTAAGTGCCTTGGGTTTTTCAGTTATAGGATAACCAGTCACAGTGTGTATAACATCCCTGGATATCAGTTTTGGCTCATCTAGCCACATCTTTCGATCGTTTACTCTACTCAGTACTAAAAGAATCCATTTGGTCTTGAATTCCTTTGGGAATAATAGGGCATTTGTGAGCCCTTTCACTTCAATGTGCTTATGTTCTTCTTTGATTGTTCCATCATCTTTTCAAAGCCTCTTGTAATCTTTCTCTACCTCAAGATCTCCTATTTCTATAATCTTGTAGTGGATATACGCTCAGACGTCCTCAACAAGCAAAACCCTAGCTGGTATACTGGAGAATGCACTAGCATTGTCAGGTTGTGAAGCAACCTCGGGACAGATCTTGTAATGAGGTTCTTCAAAAGTGGTATTCTTGATTAGATTAACCTTTTTCTCCTTTGAATTCTTGATCTTGGAGGTTCTTGAAGTAGTTTCCATCATTTCAGAAATTAGGGCTTTTTCCCGTAAAAGAAAACAGAGTTCTCGATGATTGTTGTTACTTACTTCAACCTTCTGAGATTGCTGGGAATATTTCTTGAGTGGTTTGAATAGGGTTTAAGTTTCTCTACAATCTGGTCACTTCATGCTCTAGGTTCACTCTGCTTCTTCACTCAAATCACTTTGTGAATGATGAGCTCTTCCATCAACTATTTATAGAATTTTTTCCCTAAGTCATGTCATAAATGCTCACGCACTTCTTGGTGTTTGAATATGGAGTCGTCGGGTAGCATACACACTTCATTCTCATTGAGAGCATGATGCTCGGCCAGGTGTCAACTTATTTGACTGTTTACCAATGGATCTTGGTATATGGCAAAGACAACATTGTCTTTTCACATGATTACTAACAGAGCTCGGTTTACACTAGTGACTTAGCTTTTTATGTGTTAACCGATGATGCTCGGTAAGTATAAACAAATTAGCTTTGTATGTACACCAATGATTTTTTATATGCATTGACCGATGGGATTATTTTCACAGAATTATAATAAGTAATACCATAGTGCATCTTTAATCATGCTAGTTTGGCATTTCATCAATGTATAATGGAACTAATGAAAAATATAACTTGGTATAATGTAGTTCCATACTTGTTCTACTTAGGTGGGAATGGTGATGTCACCATATCCATTGGATAAGGTGTCACAAATTGCATTGCTCGGTCCAGCTTCATCAGTGTTTGTAGCTTTCCTCCACATTTTGTTTCTTATTCTTCTGATGTCTTCAATGGTATTTCCATTAGGAAAAGTGGTTGTCTCTGTCACTCGGTCTCTACAGTATTTTCTTAGATGACCGACCCTATGACAGTGTAAAAATTTCATTCTGGGGTTAGTCTAGCTCCTAGACTTTCTCATCCATTGTCTCATGTAGTTTGCAGCTATATGTCCAAATCTTCCACATGTTGTGCAGTTTGCCCATGTTTTGTAATCCCAAACATAAGAGTTACTGAATATTTTTGGTTGATAAGTAGTTTCATTTTCTTTAGGCTTCCATGCTTGATTTTTCTTCTTCCTACATTCAAGAGATGTGTGCCCATGCATTTTTCAAGTAGGACAGTATTTTTCCATGTAGGTTTTCTTCTTTGGTTGTTTTACCTCATATTTACATTCATATGCTTTATGTCCTTTCTTGTTACATTTATAATAATTACCTATAATGAAGGTGTAGAGTTAGGAATACCTTTCAATTTGCTACTGCATACATTTGATGTGTGCCTGGTTTTCCATAGTGATTGCATGACTACTTTCTTGGTCTTGGATTTGTGTAGACATTCTTTGGATCAGCTTGGTATGGTGATTCTCCATTCTTGGTATACCCTATACCGGTGTTGTTGTTGACTCTTCTTTGTCCATCCAGAAAATCATCCATCATTTTGGTGCTTTCTTCAGATCTCTTGATCATGTCATTGCATTGTTGCTAAATTCTTACTTCATGCTTTAGTTTTTCACTTTCTTCTCTTAGCTCACTGATATCTTCTATTCTTTCAATGAGTTCTATTTTCATTCAGTTTGCCTCCTGACTCATAAGAATAATCTCATTGGTGATCTCATGATGATGTTCAGTAAGTATTTGTATTTATGAATCTTTCTCTTGTAGCTTTTCAGTTATCTTCCTCCTGTCATCAATAGCTAGTGTTCTTTCTTGCTCAACTTGTCTAGAATTGTTCATGACATCAATCATTCTTACCATCTATGTCTCTTGACCAATTTGCAGAGATTTCACTTGTCTAGCCAAATGTTGATTGATTTCATTCAGACTTGCGATGCTTTCTTCAGATGTGTCTGACGCTTTGCTAGATGTAGATTGTGATTGAATCAAATAGATCAGGTATCTCCTCTTCATGATATTTTTTTTCATTATAGCAAGATGTCATAATCTTTATTTCGTCCAGTAACTGTATCATCTTGATTCTAGCTTCTTTATATTGTTCATAGAAGATCTGTATCTCTAGCTTATGATTCTCAATACTCTTGTCTAGCTTGTACCTTTCAATTGTATGATCTTTTCTCTTAAGTCTTTAAACTTTTTCAAATAAGAGATCTATCTCTTATACCAATTGTTGGAAATAATGGAATGGTGTACTAAGAGGGGAGGGGTGAATCAGTACCCTCAAAACTTTTATCAATTAACCTTTATCCTTTTGTAATCAATACATTGTATTACCAACCATTTGTTATTCTATCTTTGTGTATGTAATATCAATTCATAAACTAATTAGCATGTAAAACATTCATGAAATGTATACACACATGACATAAGATTTGGTAACGCAAAAAACCCCTATTAGAAGTTAAAAACTGCGATGGGGCTGAAACCCACAAAGCTTCACTATCTGTAGAATGGAAGGGGTCGGTTAAGGCTTACAATTTTGATCACTTCTGATGATCTACCCTGCTAGGAGTATTATGTAGAGACTGGTTAAGGTCTATTTTGTTAAGAGCTTTAGCAACATTGTTTAGTGTGCACTGGGTTAAGAGATTTACAAAGGATTGTTAAATTCACCTTTCTTGAAAGGATTTCTTCTATTTGCTACACTTGTTAGAATGTAGGCAAAAATATTCAGTGACCTGAGTGTATGCAATCTACAATTGTTGATTATAGATCCATTAAATTCATATGTACAATGTATCACCTAATGTGATTGATTAATACCTCTGTTGCTTGTTAGCCTTGAATCTGGTTCTTGATAACCTATTTCATCTTTTGTTGTTCTTCTTCTTGAAACTCTTAGTATGGTCCATAGATGTTCTCCTTGGCTAATATCATCCTCACATCCATTTGAAATGAATGATTACATATCTCTTTATACAATAGATTGACCTAATTAAGTTTCATGTATTACAAAGATAACTCTATGATCAAAGGTTTACAACTTGACCTTGATCTCCTAGTTTGCATGTTTTCAATCAGTTATACTCATTAAATTAATTATAAATACATTGCTTGTCCCTCAAGAAATGGCTTTAAATCACATCAAAATGCTAAATATAAAACATAAGTGTTTTACCTGACATGGAAGTCAAATTCACATTTCTCGGGATATAACTGACTTTCGGTGACTGATACTAAGGTTGCTTTATTGTCAATCTGTCAGTGTTCCTTCTGTGAACTGTCTATCGGGTTCCCTTGCTCTGTCTGGTTCCTCTCTTGTCTACTATTTTGGTTTACAGTGTAATCTGCTCATTGGGTTCCTTTGTTGGGTTCCACTTGTAAACTGTGTAGTCGGTTTACACAATGATCTGTTTTATCATGTTTCTTTATACTTAGCACTTTCAATGACCTTTGTTATCTGTACTTTCAGTTTGTACTGAAACCTGTCTTTCGGTGTAGGTGTTACCGATGGTTCAAAATTTGTTTTCCCTTTGCATACTAATGGCAAAATATGTCATCATTAGTTTTCAATATTGCCCTTAGGGTTTCAAATCCTGGAAAATTGTCTTCTTTGAGAGAAATTTGTGATTGTTGTCAAAAATTGGTTAAGAGCCTTCAGATCTGTGAATTCCCTTACCTTGGAAAGAAAATTGCACCCTTACCAGGTTCCTGTCCAAAAACTGGGTCTAGATCTACATGGAAAGAAAACAATAGAGATCAATTGCATGGTTGAAAATTATCTTAAAAATAAGATTAACATTAGATTTAATGCATTTCTTGTTTATATGAATTATTTGGTTGTAAAAAAATCCTCCTTTTTACTCCCTTAGAGCTATTTGATAAAATATCTCTCTAATATTGGAAAGGATATAATTTTATCAATTATTGTTGAAAGGAAATTATTATTAGTAATATTGCTAGAAAATTAAATTTTAAAAAAAAAAACATAGGTTGCTAGAAATTTAAAAAATACAAACTGGTGTATTAAAAATATTATAAAAACAAATATAAACAAATGTTTTTATTTTAGAAAGGGTTTTAAATATATTTTTTAAAAATTAAATATCAAAAATTTTAAAAGAGAAAAAAAAATTATATGTTGATGGGAGGCGAGGGCCACCAAACCCCCCAGCCTCCCTGAGTACCACCCCGCACGGTAACCACCGCACGGGCAGTGGGACTGCGGGGGACTGCGATACCCACTGCTCAAAGCAGTGGGCTTGTCATACACCGCGGTACCCACTGTTGTTGTGGGCCGCGGGCCATGGGAAGTGGGGTTGGGACCGCGGGGATGTGGAGACCCACGGGGCCCACCCCCACCCATTTTATAGTTTGTTTTAGTTTAAGTTTGTTTTAAAATTTTAATTTTAGTTTTATTAAAGTTTTTTTTGTTTTTTTTAATAAATTTAGTAATTATTACATTAAAAAATGACTGTTAGTAATTTTTATATATGAAATATTATTTAATAGTTTTCTTGAAAATGGTGGTTTTATTATAATGTTAGTATTATTTTATATATATATATATATATATATATATATATATATATATACTCAGTTGTATTATTAATATTGGATTAATTGTGTTTAAATAGTTTTTTTTATATATGTGGTTTTATTAATTATTAAATAGAATTAATATTAGAATATTAATGTTAGTATCTATTAATAATAATATTACATTTGTATTTTCATGCTTATTGTAATTATTTTTGAATCTTAGTAATGATTAAAATAGATTAATTTATATGTCCTAGATTTTATAAATTAATCTATAGGGATTTTATTTGCATCTTCCTTGGAAATTAATTATAGTTTTGTTAGTAATTTTAATAGATAAATGAATTTGCATAATGTTATTATAAATTTGTTTATCTCTATGTTCTGATTGGTTCTTTCTGATATGTGTTTATCATGCCATAATGTATTTTGGGTGATTATTAAAATTAATAGTGTATTATGTTCTTTAATGAAACTCTATCGCTTTGGGTATTATTTGGGAATAGCTGACTTTTAGGACGTAAAACCAGATGTGTTGGGGTTTCTATTCTTTACGGTGTCATATGTGTTTTCCATGCATGTTCCATATGATTTTGTTTTGGTCTCAATTCCTTATACCCAACCTGGTTTGTCCAAACTATCTTATGTGATCTTGTGAGAGTACTTTCAGTTGTTATGGTTAATTGAGAACCAGTGTGTTCTTGTATAAGCAGGAAGCAGTTTGTGATTTATGATATTCCTTCATGATGTTGTTATGAGCCTACGTAGGTTAACTGGGTGTATAGAGGGGAAGTGGCTTGCAAGGGGGGTCGGGGCTCTAAGTGGCTACTAGGGTAACTCATTTGCAAGTTACTTAATAAGTGAAAACATGAAATATTAAAGGGGTTTTAAAATGAACTAATAAGATGTCTGAGTCTCTACCCATGCCTTGAGTGTTATTACAGAATAGGATAGGAGTTAGGATCCTTGTCTTCACGAAAGGATTACTGAGCCACATAGTGTCACTTGGGGGCCAGGGTCCAGGGAGGACTACTAGGATAACTCAAGGGTAGACTTATGTGATGACACTTCCCTATATATAGCTTAGGTTATCCTACGTGTGTCAGTTACCTTTGATATTTTGTACACTTCATTATTGTGATTCAGAGAGCTTCTAGGACCTTCCTATGCATTTCTTTATGATGTCTTGTATACCTTTGATGTTTCCTTCTTAATGTATACCCGTGTGAGTGGGCCTATTATTATCTCCTCAGCACGGTGGGAGTGGACCTTTGGTTCTATGAGGTCGGATGGTAGTGATTCTTATTACCACTGAGATCCGACAGTTCTTCTTCATGCTTGGATGATCCTTGTTGCAATTTTATCTTCTTATTCTCCTTGAGACTTGTTCAATTTCATGAGTTGTATATTTTTAACCATATGTGTATATTGGTTGACATCCATTCAAAGGATATATTGTATTATTATGTTTTATTACATACCGCGTGACTTGTGCAGTGGATGTTGATTAGATTGTATACCTTGGGTATCAGTTGTATATGTGATCTTATTTATTTTGATGTATTTTATTGGATTCAGTTGATGTATCCTTTACGTTATTTCTTTATAGTTGATCTTTGTAGATTAGTTTGCTTAAGAAATTCTACGTCAAGGAACCCTCGAGAATTAATCTTTGTTGAGTTGTACTTATGTATATGACATGTATCTCATTGTGTTGGTTCCGCATTATTATCATCATTGTTTGTAAACATTTAAAAAAAAATATCTTGCTAACTTAGTGTCATGTTTAGGTAGGTTCTCTTGGGTTCCCTAGCAGGCCATTACACCCTGCCCTGGGGTGGGTGGCCCTATTATTATATAATTTATAGAATAACCTACCCAATAATAACTATGAGTCCCTTCCAAACCCCCATCATAGTTATATTATGGGCATGTTATGTATAGAATAAATTTGTTTAGTAGAATAATAGGGCTATAAGAATGACTAGTTTCCAATGGCTAGTTTCTGAACCATTACTTCCCTACAGGGTGGGAGGGCCTAATTATAGCTAGTCGTTAGCCACTACCATTCTATAGGCTAGCCAATAGATTCCACTATCAATCATAAAAAAGGTAGGCCTTCATTTCCTATGGATCTGTGATCAGGTTTTATTTGGCGTTCTTCCTCTTGCTACACTATTGTAACCATCTTTCCCCTCTATAGATCAAATGTTAGTTGGCATTTCTCCGACTTGTGTGGTTCCAAAACAAAGCAACTTATAGGCCTTCAGCTAGCCTTTCAATCAATATCCCTTGTGATAGATTTTATCATTTTTTCCTATAGAATGGTAGGGTAGCCACTCTTAGGATTCTTTCTTCTCTCACTATCCTAATTTTCTCTTTCAAGAGTTGGCTCGACAATACCATACATGACATTTCAATTGAGCACTAGTTATTCTTTTGTGTATTTATTTTTAGTGAGAGAGTATTTCTTTCAT
The DNA here is from genome assembly GCA_018584345.1 of Thuja plicata. Lineage (NCBI taxonomy): Eukaryota > Viridiplantae > Streptophyta > Pinopsida > Cupressales > Cupressaceae > Thuja > Thuja plicata. Next base: position 464,630 of record MU227128.1, read on the forward strand.
TTCTCTCCGCCAGGTGCATGAGCTTTCCAAAGTTATATTAATTATTGCCCATTGTAATCCTCTCAACATAGGCCCGGTCACTTGAGATCTATGGTACATCTCTTTCACATCGATGATTCTATCATGTCCTCTTTTTCCAATGTCATTTATTTATTTTATTCATGTTGTGACATATGATAATTATGGTGTTAGGGCATCTGATCTTCAACATAATTTAAATGGGTTTTTATACTCCTTTGGGAGACCCACTCCTCTTCTAGGTAAACCGGTCATCCTTTTGTTCATATTTGGGGAAAGCTCCTTTAAGATCCAAAAACTTGGAAGCTCGTATTGTAATTGAATTCTACTTTGAATATAGATTATTTTTCTTCATAATCTAGATAAGTGTGTGTCCTTTTTTGGCTAAAAGTCAGGTTGATATTGACAGCTGGAGAACTCTTTGTATCGTATAGAGGCTCTTGATGATTGATTGAGGGGGTCAATCTTTCTTTTGTCAAAGTCAAGGTGACTGTACAAGGAGATGCAACTATATTCAAATGAGGCTTTGATCCCTTAGCTTAGGGTGGGGAAGGATGAGAAGGAATTATATCCATTACTAGTAGGTAGATATGTTTGGAAGGAATCATATGCATGAATTGTTTAATCCTCCACAAAATCATAATAATAACTTTTTTCTAGAATCTCCCAACACCAAATTTGAAGTTGTTGTTTCAAAAGACGAATCCAAAGAATCATACTCTTACACAGATGTCAAAATAAAAAAGTTGTTTTAGTTGAGCTCAAATACCCACCCAAATTAGGATGTTATGTTTCTTTGTCTAGGAAAGGTCTTTGGTCCTGTGTAAAAAGATACAAAATCACCAAATAATCCTTCTTGAAAAAGTGGTAGCCATCGATGGAAGAAGTGAGATTGGTCTTTGAATAGAAAGACTGGGTGAATACGATGACGAAATGGAAGTCAAAAATATGTTGTCCTTTCCTTTAGGATGAGGGGTTTATTTCACTTCCTTGTTTTTTTAAAAGATGGGAAATGAAAGGTTGCCTCTTTAGCTAAAGTGGTCACATTTCTATTGGTCATGCAAGGGCTAGTTGGATCTTCGGTTATGTCTGCTTCTTTGTGAGTGTATCCAAATTAGAACCCATGCCACTTTTTCATTACCTGTAGGTGAGCGCTGAGGCATTTTTAGGTGAGTTTGAAGTAAGCACTTAAGGAATTTGCCTAAAAGTTGCTCCAAAAGTAGCATAGATAAGTTTCAAAGTAGAAACGATGGATGTACAAGTTTCCTAAAGTGGTATCCTTTTTATTAGATTTTCCAAAACAACTTCAAAAGAGAAACATGAATAATAGAACAATAGGACAAAATATATTTACTTTCTTTTTGTGCTTTAATTCACTACCAACCCTTTCCTTTTCTTTCACCCTTAGGCTAGTCAGAAGTATGATTGCAGGAAGCTACAATGAGGTCCTCCACCTAATATCCCCTTCTATGGGGCTATGCCTGCTTCTCTTTCTCTCTCTCTCTCTCAAGGAATTTTCAGGTGGGTGATTTTTAAGCTTATTGCTCTTGCTTCACTACTTCTTTTTATTATGGCACTTCTTGACCCTTTTCCCGCTTGTAATGTGTAGGGCATTTTTTGGATGAGTTTTCAACTGGTGATTTTGAAAAAAAAAATCCTTCATTTTGTGTCATTTCTCGAAAGGAAATGGGTATAAATTATTAGATTTCTTCAAAAGTAGTTCCAAAATTTTCTAAACCTATTTACACAGTTGGCTACCTCATGTCTTTTTCTAACCTTGATTAGAAAGGGAATCTTGGTGAAAGCTTCAATATTGTACCAAGGGAAATGAACATGGGGCATAAGCTGAATAAGCAAAAAGATCTATTGTCGAAAGAGAGGACGAAGATGATAAGATGGTTATAATTACTTTTCCAACAGAATAGTAAGTCTTTTATATGGGAGGGTGATTATTTTCAAGCTAAATCAAGGTAGGGAGATCCATGAGTCTATTAGCAACACCCTAAAAGGCCAAAGAAGACAAAAGAAGTGAGACATGTGCTTGATGTAAAACACATTACTATGAGGGCCTATGATAAGCTTAGCATTGAATGAGGTTCAACCTTATGTGGAACAAGTTTCCCTTATGAATTTTATGAGGTATTTATTTTTTTTTTGAATAAGGTAGCTTGGCTTTGTGAAGATAGATTTGTATTTGTAGTTCATCTTGCCAAGAAGTGAACACTTCCCTTTTTCCAGAATATGGAACAAATAAATGACAAGCCTATTTAAAGAAAGTAGTAGCAGTGCCTCACTTTAGGTAAGAGCTCTTTGTTATTGTTTTGAAGGCAAAAAATTAGTTATCAGTTGAGGGTATGTGAAGAGGTCGATGGAAGAGTAATCTTATTTAAATGGATCAGTTCACAAACTGAGGGTATAGGTTGTAGTTCAATTGCTTTATAGTTGACATGATAGTTAGAATTGTGTTTGTCCCTTTTTGTATCCTATTAATTTAGAGTAATTTCACCACTTTCCTTTTCATTCACTCGATATGGTGTCAAAATAGGGTTTGATAATCACTGAAGATTCAACTACCAAACTAGATATAATCTTAATGTAGGGAAGACAAATTGGCCTAAAATAGGACAATTGTAACATAAAATATCTCATCCCTAATAGAGAGTGGTTTTGACTATTTGAGAGCCATGGAATAGGTGCTCATTAGACCTAAATTCTCCTTCCTTCAAAGATATTGAAAAAATTCTTCAATATGGCATCGTATATAAATGGTGTCTTCGCTTCGACTGCTACACCACTAGTCCAATCATCAACCAAAAACTAGCGGTCCTATCATGACATGAAACTAATCTTGAGCTCTCAACACTAGTAGGTATAGATCAAGTATGAAAAATTAGCCTGCATCCAACCCAAAAGCTTTAGTACGACGATCAACTGAAATGACCTTAAGATAAGTACTTTAACTTAAAGAGAAATGGAATAAGTTATCGTTCCCTCACGATGTGATGGGGTGGGGTTTCCTGTAGTGAATTAGAAGATGGAAATGTTTGGGGCACCTAACCTAATAGAGATATTAAAGATTCTTGGTTACTTCATAATGTTCTTCATGTTCTAATGGTTAGTTGGTGTTTTCTGGTAGTGCAAAGCATTTCCTGATTGATGAAGCTTGGTGACTCATATCTCAATGTTAGTGGTGTAGTCCGTAAACCTGTAATTCACAAACCTGCATGAAATATTAGTTTAACATACTTTCTAATCACATTTGAAAGATCTAACTAGGTTAATCAATTTTGAAATTGAAATAAAATTAAGAGCATCTCATGGATCTCTAGCTAGAAGGACTAAACGAATGCTCTCAATTGAAAAGCATCCTAAAGTGACAACCCCTAAAATGAGAATTATGCTAAGAATGATGAAATTGGATTTAAGATGCAAATGTGTGCAAATTAAGATGAATTTCCCTATTTTATGCTCAAAATATATTTAAACATGGATGAATTTTCCATTATAATGATACTACTCAAGAATTCTTTAAGGTTAAATGCCCAATTCAATATGCAATTAAATGTGGGTTCTTAGTCTAAATGCGAATTGGAAAGTTTACACCAAAAAAATCCTTCTATTTATAGGAATTACGAAGGGTAAGGGGGTGAGTTTGATTAACCAAGGTCAAAGAAGGGTTGATGTTAAGGTTGGGTGATGGGTTTCAAATAGGGGGACAAGATGAAAAAATGAGTGGTGAGGATTGCAAAGGCTAAATGAGTGGTGAGGATAGAAAAGTTTGGAGTAATCCATGTGCTCTCAATCCTTTCTTCTCATTGGATAATTGATTCCTTGTCTCCTTTTTTGAATGAAATTAGGATTTAATTAATTCAATAAATTAATTAAATTAGCCATGTAAGGGGATTAGATGGGTTGCATTTGATTTATTTGATTGAACTATATAACTTATTAATTTAATCAATTACATAGTTTAATTAATCCCTTTTGGCTTAAATTCAATTAATTAATGCCTTTTTTAATTAATCCATGATGTTGACTTGATTTGACCCTTTTGACTTTGGTTGACCAATTTAGGGTGTCTACAAATGCCCCTCTTTGAATCAATGTGTGAAGGGCATTGATTCAAATAATACCTGATGTTTGATGTTGATTCAATGTTTGATTTGATGTGATATTGATGATGATGCTCCGATATGAGTCCCTAATATGATGATGTTGATATGTTGCCAATATGATGTTGATGTGATCTTAAGGTTGTTTTGTTGATAATGTCATACTTCTGTTGTAAAAATTAATCCATTTTGATGTCCGGATGTATTTTAAAAAAAAATGACGTCTAATATCCCTGATTTTAAAAAGTGCCCTGATTCACAAAACTATGCACCCTGGTGTCAGTGTTCCCCTTAGGATTAAAATTGAGATGATGCTGCAAGTGTTGGCACTAAAAAAATGATTTATTGTGATTGCAAAAAATTGATGAATGCTAGCCATGTCGATTTGAAACCAAAAAAAAATTAGGAATGTTGAAGCTTAGAATAATGTTGCAAAGTGTCGTGAGGAAAAATTCTCCTTAGTGAGAAAAAATCCCACCAAAATACCCTCTATTTGCAAAAAATGACTTTGAAAAGGGTAAGTAATGCATTTTGGAGTTTATTGTGCAACTTGGTGTTTTTGAGTGTTTTGGTTGTGCAAAGTGATTGGGAAACTAAAAATGGTGGTTCCCATGGTAGATCATCAATTTGAGAGGGTGCACCTGTATCAAAGACTACATGAGTATGACCCCCTGGTATGTGTCGCAAAAATCCCTCTTTGTTGCATGATTTTTTGTTGTTGAAAAAACTAGGGTTTTGAAAAACAATTTAATTTTGTTTTTGATGAATATGTAAAAAATTTGTTAAAGGTGTGTTTGAATGTATTGAAATGATGAATTTAAATAAAATGTGAGTTGTTTTTTTTTTTTTAAAGCAAAAAAACATGGTGTTTAGCGGCTCATGCAAGCCAGCGCTGAGCTCGCTCGCACTGGGGTGAGTGGAGCTTGCACCTAGGTGAGCATCGCTCGTGCTCAAGCGAGCCAAGCTCGCCATAGGCCGCATCTCAATGGAGAAGGGAGGGTGGAGCGCGGGGGAGGAGGTAAGGGTTTTAAAAAAATTTAATTAATTTATTATTTTTTTGTTTTTTGTTTTTTTTATTTTTTATTTTTTTTTAATTTTAAATTTTATTTTATTTTTAATGATTTTTGATGATTTTTTTCTATGTTTTTGGGTTCTCCTCAGGATCAATTTGAGCTATACAACATTATGCTTTTCCATTTGATACTCTTTCCTCTTTTACTCTTTTAACAAACATTCTTTTATTTGATCAGGTATAAAACCTTTTTAAGTGGATGTTATTGATGGGTTCCTGAATCTCATCTCCTTCACAATTAGATACTTGTATGTTCCCATTCCATAAGATGATGTGATTATAAAGGTTCCTAGCAAATTTGCCTCAAATTTCCCTTTCTTTTCCCTTTCTGATTGATTTCTTGGGTTTTGTTTTAGAACAAGATCACCAATTTAAAAGTCTCGAGGTTTGATCTTTCGATTATAGTTCTGAGAAATTTTATTTTGGAATACTTGAAGATGATTATAAGCTTAATTTTGATATTATTCTAGTAACTCTAGCTCTTCCAATCTAGACACTTTATACTCCTCGTCTGTCAGGATGCCATGTAATGAGACTCTTAAGGATGGATTTTCCGCTTCTAATGGTAAAACTAATTCATCTCCATACACTAAAGAAAAAGGTGTTGCTCCAATAGGTGTTTTGATGCTTGTTTTATAATCCCATAGTGTTGGATTTAACTATATGTGTCAATCCCTCCCTAAATCATCAACTATTTTTTAAGGATTTTAAGAATGTTCTTATTAGAGGCTTCTTCTTGTCCATTACCTTGAGGATAATAGATGGAAGAAACATGTTGAGTAATATAAAACTTTTCACATAACTCCTTAACATTCTTATTTTTAAATTGTCTCCCATTATCTATGATAAGTGCATGCGGGATACCATATCTGCAAATGATGTGATTTAGAATGAACATATAAATTTGTTTTCCAGTTGCAATGATAATATATTTGTGCCTATTAGAAGAAGGGGGATGTATCATCCCTATCAAATCAAAACCCCCTTGATAGAAAGGCCAAGGTGTAGTAATGAGATGTAATTCCTCTGCTGACACATGTATCAAGTTCCCATTTTATTGGCACTTTTGACAATTTTTCACAAATTGGAATGCATCTTTTTTCATGGTTGGCTAATAGCACCCCATCCTAAGAAGTTTCTTTGCTAAGGAAAATCCACTCAAATGTGACCCACAAATCCCCTCATGAATGTCATGTAAATCAGTTTAAGATTCCTCACTCTCTAGACATCTAAGTAATGTTATGTCAATACCTTTGCGATATAATGATTCGTCAATAAGGGTGAAGCGCGAGGATTGGCGTATAAGGTTTAGTTTCTCATTTAAAGTTTTTTCTAAGGGTAAGGTATTATCTTTGAGATATGGATAAATGGGATTATACCAAGTAGATTTGTGACCCACAACTAGGAAAATGATTTGGGAATCAGGATGGGCGTATGTGGGTTTTACCAATTCCTCCACCAAGAATTTATATCTATCACCTTGATCATGTATTTGCAATAGTGAAGCTAGTGTGGCCATGGAATCAACTACTTTGTTCTCTACTCTAGGTATTTTCTCGAATTTGATCAATACAAAATACTTTTTAAAGTCATCAATCATCCTTTTATAAGGCATGAGCTTGTCATCTTTAGTTTGGTATTCATCATTAATCTAATTGATGAATAATTGGGAAACCCCTTAAATTTGTATCTATGTAATCCTCCATTCTAAAGCCATTTTGATTCCCATCACAAGAGCTTAATACTCTTTTATATTATTGGTGCATGGAAATAGCAATTTGAATTATTTGGCGATTGTGCAACCTTGTGGTGTAATGAAGAGAACTCGTGCCCCTGAGCCATGTTGAGTATAGGATCCTTCAAAGTACAACTTTCATGTATTTGCCTCATTATTAAGGATACTTGCATATTGAAACTCCACTTGAATAGGTTCCTCACTTGAGAGTGGTGATTATGCAAGTTGATCTACAATAACTTGTCCCTTAATAGCTTTACAGTCCACATACTCAATGTCTAACTCACTCGATACCATAATCCACTTGGCTAGCCTCCATGTGAGAGTTGATTTGCTAAGAAGATATTTGAGTGGATCTATTTTAGCAATAAGTGAGACTTTATGTGTAAGCATATAATGTCAAATATTTTGAGAGACAAAGATGACTACTAAGCGTGCTCTTTCTACACAAGTATAATTGAGCTCATATTTGACTAAATTTCTACTAATAAAGTAGATTGCTTTTTCTTTTCCTTTGTCGTCTTCTTGTGCTAATAGGGACCCCAATGAATTTTCAGTTGCTGATGTGTATAGAAGTAAAGGTTTTCCTGGTATTGGAGCCATTAGAACTAGAGGATTTGCCACATATGTCTTTAAAAGAGAAAAGGACTCTTCACATTTACTATCTCATTGAAATAGGATGTTTTTATGCAACAATTAAGTAAAGGAATGACATTTTTCTACCAATTGGGATATGAATCTTCTGATAGATTGTAGCCTTCCTTGCAAAGACCTCAATTGAGTAATATTTCTCGATGCCCCCATTTCTATAATGGCTTGAACTTTAGCAAGATCCACTTCTATTCCTCTTGTTGACACAATGTATCCTAACAATTTTCCTGGTTGAACACCAAAGGCACACTTTTTCAGATTTAGGCTTACATTGAATTGTTCCAATCTTGTGAATATTTTATCAAGTATGGGTAGATGTTCCTTTATGGTATAATATTTTGCAATAATATAATCTACATAGTGCTCCATAAATGTATGCATCGTGTCATGGAATATGGTTGTCATGGCCCTTTGATAGGTTTCCCCTACATTCTTAAGACCAAATGGCATCACTTTCTAGCAAAAAGTACCACAAGGATACGTAAATTTCATCTTATCTTGATCTTTTGGAGCTATCTTTATTTGATTATAGCCACTAAAATGATCCATTAAGGAAAACATAGAATGTGTCATTGTCAGATCTACTATAGTATCAATGTTAGGAAGCAGAAAATCATCTTTGGGACGTGCTTTATTTAAATCCAAAAGTTCGGTGCAAATCCTTATGATTTTATCACTTTTGGAAATAGGTACAATGTTGGAGATCTAGGCTGCATATGCAATAAACCAAATAAATCTTGTGTCCAAGAATTTCTTTAACTACTTTAACCAATAATGCCACGTGGATTCATCGTTCTCATTTTTTTCTTTACTAGTTTAACTCTCGGGGCTATGTTGACATGGTGCATTATTGGATTTGGGTCCAATCCTGGCATATCAACATAGGCCCATGAAAAATTCACTTGTCTTTCTTTGAAAAATTTAATGAATTTCTCACTTACTTCTGTAGGCAAAGATGTAGCTAAATGGATGATCTTTGGTTTTCCTCTATACCAATGTTTATCTTTTTTGTTTTCTCTATCAAGATAGTTGATCTTTATTTATGATGGTTAGGTAAAATGTCAAGTCTCTCATCCTTAGGTTCCACAATTGGATTTTCACCTTTGGATACGTCATTTATTTTTATATTTTTGGATCTGATACTGCCACAAGGTGGTTTTCACCACTAGATCTTTTATTATTTTTTTTTGTTTTTATTTTTCTCTTATTGACTGAGAAACTTGACATTTCCCACCATTGTTGCCTCTTGATATGATTCATTGGTGGAGGAAGTGTTGGCAAGTTGACTCACAGGGAGTATATGGCTTATTTTGTGTTGTCATTATGGCAACAAAGTCATATGAAGTTTTTGATAGTTAACTATGAAGCAAAAATTGACTAAGTGCAGAAGACAGAACAGAACAGTGACTTGCAGTCGATTAGGGCATCAGCGCACATGCGTATGATCACATCAGGTTACGCACATTCAGACTTAAGCTCTATGGTATGTTATTATGCTTACCCTATACACACATAGTATGGAATGGAAGTATGAACAACTTATAGAAAGAAGAAGTTCACCAGCAGTCCAGAATATAGAGTATGAAGCCGACTTCATTCTTTTGATTAGCGTGTAATATTTTGTTATGTAAAGGCTAAGGGCCTATAGTAATAAGTTTTTAAGCATGTATTAAACATTTTTGTAAACACGCTTAAGCCAATTTGTTTGGAAGCATTGTGTATTATGTTTTTGGGCCGACTAAGGTCTTGTTTGTAGTCATGTCTATTCAGGCATAAAGATATATATATATATATATATGTAATGCAAAGATGCATTTGAGAAGTCATCGAATAAGTTAGAGAAGATGTATAGTAGAATAGTATGAAGATATCAGTATGAGATAGAGCCCTTAAAGAAGTTAACAGCATAAGCGCATAACTGGAACTGATCAAACATCTGTGTCACATATAGCAGTTCATCTTTGGATATAGTGTATATCTATTCTCAGGAGGTTGTAGCCTTCTTTCTCTTTGAGCAGTGAGCTCTTGGATAGTGAGTCCTCACCCCTAGAAGGGTTGTTTTTAAAAGACTCCTAACAGGGTCAGGCCCTTAACTAGGTCATTGTACTCGCATTGTAAAGACTGCTTCTAACAGGGAAAAGGAACTTTAACAGGTTCATTATACTAGTACAATATTTGTGGGTACTAATTCCCACCAGGGTTTTCCTCTAATC
>MU227128.1:474551-503573 GCA_018584345.1 Thuja plicata
CCCCCCCCCCCCCCCCTCTTAGTGTTTCCAACAATTGGTATCAGAGCCTGGTGCTCAGAGAGAAAAGTCTAACCACTTGAGGAGATCATGGATTCAGAAGAAGTCAAACATCTAAAAAATAATAGATGAAGTAGCCCTTGAAGATCTAGACAGATCTAAGAGAAAATGAAGAACTCAAACTAAAATTTGATGTCTCACAAATGCTTATCAAGAAACTAAGGAAAGAACTAAAATATTTCTCCACCAATGATTTGAAACTGAATGAAGAGAACAAGTCTCTAAAAGATAAGATAGAATAATTGAATGATCAGTTAACTAATAGCTTAATAGATATTAAAGAGAAGAACAAAGAAAACAAACAGTTGGATGAAGAACTCATGCAAGCCAATATGAGAATCTTGGATTTGGAAAATATCAAGAACAAAATTGAATCTGAACTATCAGGAGCAAAAGACAAAATTGATAAACTACACACAAGCTCTGATCTGATTTAATCACAGTTCTATGCACAAAAGCTAAAAGGTGACACCACTGGTATGGGATATAGTTTAGCTCAAATTGAGATCAACTCATCACAAGAAAGAAAGAAAGCTCTAACAGAATCTTAAGAAGAAAAGAAAACTGAAAATCATGAAGAGACTAAAGCAGAAGATAAGCACAAGGCAGTCAACTATACTTTCTATGACTGTAACAAGCATGGACACTTGGAAAGAGATTGTAAGAATGTAAGACCCTTCAATGGTTAATGTTACTCCTATAATAAATTTGGTCATAGGGCTATTCATTGCAGAACAAATCAAAGAAATCAGCCATAACTGAACCAAAGGAATCAAACTCAATTCAATCAGAGAAATCAACCTCAAAGAAACTTGCAGAACATTACATGTCAGATATGCAACTACAATGGACACACAGCTGAGAAATGCATCATGATGAATAAAAACACCAGACCTCCTATCATCTGTCACTCATGTGGAAAAGCTGGACATATCTCAAGGTTTTGCAGATCAAGAACAAAAGGGCAAGAGAATCCCAAGAAGTCCTTGTTTGAAGAATTAGGAGAAGTAAAGTTTGTGGAAGCCAAAGCTAATTCAGATAAAATATGGGTTGAAGTAAAGAAGGATAATGAAGAGAACAAGGTAGTAGATGCATCCTCAGTGGATGCACCTTCTACTTCTAAATAGTTGACCCTCATGGTCTTAGGGGGAGCTATTCTAGCTCTGAACCCCTGCGTGGCTGGTATACTCACCTCTGAGTATGTGCCTATGGATTCATGCAAGTAATCACAAATTAAGGTTGTATGCATTCACGCATTATCCTTACTTCATTCAGCTCAAAGTTTGAAATTCTCTATGTAAACCGCTTTATGGCAATGCACATTAAATGCAATTGATCCTTATATAAATTGGAAAAAGATCTTAAAATAGCTTCACTTTGCATTTGAGCTTGAGGAATTCAAAAAGCAGATAAGCATCAAGCATCAAAGGACCACAAATTGAAGGATTAGTTGGTTTGTGAACAGATTTTGTTTGGAACGGAACCCTAGCAATCACGTCATTTTAGAATTGTCATGAAACCCTACTTAACCTACTTGCAAGTAAGTATGGAAACCCCTGCTGTATTTGACATTGCTGAGAGGAAGAGATTTTTTTTTAAGAAGCATCCATTCAAGTCCATACTGGATGATGTCGAAGGAGCATTCTCTAGGACTCCTCTTGGAGTCATTCATGTAGAAGACATTCGTGCATATGTTTACTGCAAAAAGGAAATAGTTGGAGATAACAGCATTGCATCTCTCATGGGTTCTATGATGTAACCAGATTATACATTCAAGGATGAATACGTGCATCTCATTGATAACCCTATCTTTGATTATTCCAATGCGCACGAGTTTTATGAGCTAGAATGGGTGAAGATACTATTGAGCAAGATACATTATGATCTATACTGGATAGGTGAGGTTCCTGTCTGCATCACTACTGATCTAACTCATGAGATGATTGGACTACCCAAGACTAGACTAGTTCTTCCAACTGGTAAAGATGTCAAGAAACAAGTTGAGCAAGATTGCTTATCCAGGAGTGATAGGCGTGGTATAACAGTTGATCCCATCAAGGAAGATGACATTAAGCTAGTTACCATGATACTAGGTTATAAATTCTAGCACACAAGTAGACTAAATAGTGTATCTGCAGCCACTATTTTAGCAGCAATAAAAATGGTGGAAGACAATACTCAGTACAACCTATGTGAGATATTGTGTGCTCAATTGATTGACAACATCCGAGCTATCAAGCATGACAAGAGCAAGATATATAAGTCTGGTTCACTGATCATATATCTCTACTTCCACATAGTAGAAAAGGTTGCAAATCTCTACCTAGACAGAAGCAAACCCACTATGTCATACATTTCACTAAAAGCCACATCAGAGAGTAGTGTTAAGGATTCTATGGACATGGACATCAAGACATTCAGAATCAAGATGCAGAAGAGATTTAGGATACCTGAGAAAATAGTTGAGAAGTACAAAGACACCATATGCTTCATGGTGGAGACTGACTATACTTGCATGGAGGTAGTTGATCCTAGGACGAAATGGATTCACCCTCTTGGTTATGAAGTTGAAGAACATGTTTTGGAAGGTTATGCTCAAGTCCTCTTATCTACACCCAAGGATCCCAATGAACCTAGATGGGGCACTTATAGAGAAAAGACAAATAAAGTTGATTATGTCTTATACAGCACTGAGAATAAAAGGAAGGCATCAAGGATTACCTCAAATATCCTAAAAGTTCATGGTGTTACACAAGAAGATCTTGACAAAGCTAGAGAAGCTAAGATAGCCAAAGAACTTGAGAAGAATCCCACAGAAGTAAAAACAAAAAATACTAATGATATGCCTAAGAAAAATAAGAAGAAATAAAATGAAGATACATCTGTGCCATCAACCACCATTGATTTGGATGCATCTCCACCATCAGTACATAGCAAGAAGTCTAGAGGAAGGAAGGAAGCACCCACTAGTCATCCATCCTCAAGAACTACAAGGAGCAAGGTAAAGAACACACAAGCTCCTCCTAAGGTAGGCTTCAGACCTAGTCTTAATGTCTTAAGAGATAGAATTGTCAATGAAGGAAGACTAGAGTCTCTCAAGAATATATATGAAGAGATAGACAAATCAGACATTCATTCTATGATCATCTCTCATATGATTAAGTTCAAAAGGACTATATTGGAACTTAAGACTGTCATACCAGACAAGGTATCGAACATACTTGATATGTTGAAGAGGCAAGCAATTGAAGAGGATATGAGGATAAGAGAAGAAATATTGGATAGTCTTCTCCCGATGTGCTCGCATGATGAGAAAGTCATTTTGTTGGATTTACTAAAGCTGCACCTAAGAACCAAAACAAGAATACTTCATATCATGAACAAGGAGTATGATCTGGTCAGTGAAGAGACTCATAAGGCATTTGAATGGGTATTTCTGGATAGACATATGTATCCATCAATAGCGCCTACAGCTAAGGCAACTCTAGTTCCTCCTAAACAGTTTGTAGAACCAGTAATTTTGAATGCACCTAAGATAGGTCCATAGGTTTCAACGCCCTCAGTCTCAATAGCCTCTAATACAGCAAAAGATTCAGGGGATTCAATAGTGATTGATGATATCAAGATATCTATGACCGCTTTTGATAATGATATGGATAAAGTGGAAAAAGCATTTGTAAACTTGGAAGAGACAGAGAAGGCATGCACAGATGATACATCCCTGCAACAAGATAAAGTTTCCTCTATAGGTTAAACAAACTTGAACAAAGAGGAAGACAATAAAAACAATGAGACACCAGTCATGGAGATCCTAGTTAAAAGTGAATGCATGGACACTAGTCAGAATACCAGATTCACACCATCCATTAAACCATCCACCTCATTGTTGTCAAGTTTAACTCCTGACTCAGCAAGTCTAGATGCTTGGGGAGAAGAAGGCCTGATCAAGATCAGTGTCCTAGCCATGGAAAAGGCCAAAGAGAAATAGGTTATGAGGAATCCTATCTTCTTGGAATTAGTAAACATTCTGAATGACCTTGTACCTACAGACAAGAAAGTAGCAAAAATATAGTCAGTTGATGATGTAGACAGTATACTAACAAGCTTCAAAGCACATTTTACAAGCTTTGTAAACTCAGCTACTAGAATTACAGAAGATGAGTACAAAAATGAAAGGTTGAATGAACTAATAAAGAAATTTTCCTTAGATTTAAAATCATTGAAAATTGGTTAGTCTATGTTGAAAGAGTTGGCAGCTAAAGGCAGAAAAGTAATAGCCAACTGCATGGATAGGGTGAAATTGACCTCTGAACATATCAAGAAGATAGAGGAGGCAGATATCTTGGTTGATAGTGTTAGGAAATTAGTCGAGACATCCACACAAGACATGAACATCTACAATAGTATCTATCAAGGTCAGCTTGACAAGATAGAAAAAGCCAAAATGGAGATCAATAAGATAAGAACCCGACAAACTCAGTTGAGAAATGCACTTGTGCCCTCCTTAGCAGTTCTAGATGAGAACATCAAATAAATTGATGCCACTATTGTGACATATGATCAAGGTCCCTGCATGAACCTGATAAAAATGGAGAATCTCACTTATGCTCTATGCGCCCATCTCCAGATAGTCGATGCAATGAAGGCATTCTGGCAACAGGAGATAAAGAATCTTCAAGTTGTATATCCAGATGTATATATGGAGTATGTATATATTAAAATTTTGACACCTTTTTCATTAATGTCAAAGGGGGAGTAATATACAAGGAATATGTGTAATATATATTATAAAGTATAATGATATACAGTTTTTGGGTGTTAGTCAATTTTGAGTAACTTGGCCACATTCCTTTGTTGCCATTAATGACAAAGGGGGAGATTGTTGGAAAGTTGACTCCCAGGGAGTATATGGCTTATTTTGTGTTTTCATTATGGCAACAAAGTCATATGAAGTTTTTGATAGTTAACTATGAAGTGAAAATTGACTAAGTGTAGAAGACAGAACAGAACAGTGACTTGCAGTCGATCAGGGCATCAGCACACGTGCGTACGATCACATCAGGTTATGTGCATTCAGACTTAAGCTCTATGGTATGTTATTATCCTTACCCTATACATGCATAGTACAGAATGGAAGTACAGACAAGTTACAAAAAGAAGAAATTCACCAACAGTCCAGAATACAGAGTATGAAGCCGACTTCATTGTTTTGATTAGAGTGTAATATTTTGTTATGTAAAGGCTAAGCGCCTATTGTAATAAGTTTGTAAGCATATATTAAACATTGTTCTAAACATTCTTAAGCTAATTTGTTTGGAAGCATTATGTATTATGTTTTTGGGCCGACTAAGGTCTTGTTTGTAGTCGCATCTATTCAGGCATAAAGATATATATATGTAATGCAAAGATACATTTGAGAAGTCATTGAATAAGTTAGAGAAGATGTATAGTAGAGCAGTATGAAGATATTAGTATGAGATAGAGCCCTTAAAGAAGTTAAGAGCATAAGTGCATAACTGGAACTTATTAGACATCTGTGTCACATACAACAGTTCATCTTTGGATATAGCGTATATCTATTCTCAGGAGGTTGTAGCCTTCTTTCTCTTTGAGCAGTGAGCTCTTAGACAGTGAGTCCTCACCCCTACTAGGGTTGTTTGTAAAAGACTCCTAATAGGGTCAGACCCTTAACCAGGTCATTGTACTTGCATTGTAAAGAGTGCTTCTAACAGGGCAAAGGAACTTTAACAGGTTCATTATACTAGTGCAATATTTGTGGGTACTAATTCCCACCGGGGTTTTCCTCTAATCAAGGTTTCCCTGTAATCATATCAAGTGTTATGTGATCTTGTTTTATGCTTCATTAGATGTATATTTAATTTATGTTTAAGTTGTTGAATTTGAATAAATAGCTAAACACTGATTCACCCCCCCCCCCTCAGTGTTTCCAACAGGAAGGTTCAACCGCATTTAGGTATAGAGATATGGAATGTTCATCTTGGAATTCTGGTATATTAGTTGTCTCGAGTTGTTCCCAATCAATCAGTTTAGGATGAACAAGGGGTAAAGGATCATTGGCAATTTTGGGTTGGTGGGAGTTAGGGTCATGTTTTTTTTTTGCATGTTCATACATTATATCGCACAAATCAATAACATGTGTTTCCTCAAGATGGCCCATAGAGCTAGGATCAAAATCTCCCTCACTAGAGTCTTGACGAGTTTCTTGTTGGAAAAATTGTTGTACATTAAACCTAGAGCTAGATTCTCCTAAGAAAGAGGGCACATAAGGCTCTCCTATCCATTCTTGGTTTGTACTTGGAATTTTCATTGGTGTAGAAGTGTAAGAATGAATAAAATCTACCTCTTTATCATGATAAGATGCCTAGATAATGAATCCCATTCATATTCATTTGAATCATCTTCACTCTCTGAATCCAACATGTTAATGTGTTCAAAAGGATTAGTGAAATTATTTTGACCATTACCTTGCTCGTGATATCCTATTCCTATTTTTTACTCACTTGACCTCCATGGGGGTTGTATAGGTCCTAACAACCCTTTATTTATTTTTCCTAAAGGTTCTCTTTTTTTTTAACCCATCTTTTGCATGATATCAAATACTTTCTCATATTGGTGTGTGGGAATACTAATGGTTCAAACACTTTCACTTGTTCCCTCCTCATCTTGGTAAAACCATTTTAGCACATTATTTTCTACTTCTATCTCTTCTGGGGTAGTAGCTCCAACAAAATTATAATTATACTTGTGAGGAAGTATTTTATTTGGCATGACCAAGGGTACCATGTGATTTAGGAGAAGTTGGCATATCCGTCAATGAGATGGAGTATTATGCAACTCCTTTTTGCTTTATCCGATAATGTTTTTCAAATTTTTCATCATAGTGTCTATAATTTTGTAATGTGCCAACTTTTCCTCTTCTCTTTCTAATCATGATCCCTCTTGAATGGAATAATTTGATTTTGCGTAATTAGGGTTTTCTTCATTTGCTTTTATAAAACTAACCTTTTCCTCGCCTTTGTTAGATAGAGAGGGAATAGTTTCTTGATGACTTGAGGTAGTGGGCTTATCATCTGGATCTTCTTCATCCTTTGATGTGGATGGTGACTTTATCCTAGGATCTTAATCCTTAGCCTATTTTTAATGTGAGGTAGATGTAGAAGCCTCATTATTGTGGGGTATAAAAGAATCTGTAACTGGTTTGATATGATTGTAGTATGGAAATGGGTTAAGATCTCTGCTGATAGTTATTTCCTATTCAAAATAAGGAAATTTCAAAGACTGGTGGTAGATAGATGGAATTTCTTACATATCATGTATCCATAGCCTTCCCAAAAATATTTTGTAGTTCAACTTAAGATCAAGGACTTGACAAACTGTTTCTTTCTGAATAGGTCCTACCTGAATAGGCAGAATGATTGTTCCTTTAGAAGATCTCTCCTCATCATTATATGATTTAATAGTTATTTTTATCTTTGGATTCACTAATTATTCATAATATCCCAAGGATTTTACCAAATTTAGAGTACAAATGTCTATGCCTACACCTCCATCAATTAGGACTCTTTTGACCGTATGCTTTTGGATTAGGGCTTCTATATGCAAGGGCAAATTTTGTGAATGATTTAAAGACATATCATCTTGCTATGAAAAGGATAGGCAATCTGGTTCAATAAGATGACTAACCATGTTTTTAAATTGGTCCACATCTAGATTGGTAGGAATCGTTGTGTCTACCAAATTTTTTTCTAGGATCTCCTTATGTGTGGGTGATGGTTAACAACTCCATGATTGAAATTTAAGTGGGATTTTTTTTAAGTTGATCCATCAAATTATAGCTCTTGGATGGAAATGATGAAGGATTAGATCTTGTAATAATGTTGGAAGTTCTGGGTATAATTACTTTTGATTCTTGCCCCTGAGTGATGACATTGGTGGGCTCTTTGTTTTGTTTGTCTTTGATCACTATGACATTAATGGTGTTCTCATAACTAGATAAAGAATTGATTGTATTGTCATAGGTATGAGAAAAATTTACCTTATGATTTATCTTTTGAATGTATTGATTAATATTTGAAGATTCACCCTTCTCATGATTTATAAAAGGAGTTTTAAAGGTCATGTGATCTTCATTATTCTTGGGACCATCAAATTCAATAATAGCATTGTCAATGAGGTCTTGCATCATTTTGTGCCCTTTATTATGGTGATATTCACAATTATTAGAATAAATCCACCATGATGGCTTTACTTGAGTTTCATAGGGTCTTGCCTCTAGTAAAGTTATAATTTTGTTGGCAACAAGTGTTCTTAGGGCCGACTCAAGTGGTTCCCCCAATGGAGTAAACTTTCTTTGTGGTCTTGGAGTAAATTGAGCCATAAATTTAGGTTTAGGCTTGACACTTCCTTGATTGTTGTTGGAAGAGTTTGTTTTGTTAAAAGGATTACTGGGGGACTGGTTAACATTATTAGTCTGATTAGTGGAGCCCATTGAAATATTGAAAGGTTTTGGTTTGAGATTGTGAGCTTCCACTACTCCATCATTGACTAAATTTGTGTTTGTATTATTCATCCAAAACTTTGGTTTATCTTTATTATTATTATTTGAAGAATTATTTTTGAAGGTATTATTGTTGTTTGAAAATGTTTTATTATCCTTTTAGAGCTTTAGCTCCCCAATTCCTACTAAAGCATCCTCTATTTGAACTTCATTTTCTATAATTTTTTCAAAATATGGTGGGCAATTAAGTTGTGACTTGAATTTCATTATGGTCACCAAATTGTTTATAAATAAATCTATATATTCCTTTTTAAGTATACTTTGTGGATATTTAGAAAATATTCTTCTCCATATTTGTAGAAAGCTCAAAAAGGCTTCCCCATTTGTATTGCATAGGTCTAACATGGTAATCTCTTGTTCGATGTTGTAGCAATATTGATTAACAAATTTGGATATTAATTCCTCAAAATTCTTTATACTCGGAGGTAACTTTGAAAACCATTCTAATTCTTACCCACCAAGGCTTCGGGGAAACAACCTCATAAAATAGGTAGGTTCATGGAGAAATTTCATGCTTAAGATGCCAAATTCCCTTATGTGGTCTTGTGGGTCTGTTGTACCCATATATTTTTCGTACTTAGGGAAAACCATGTTTTGGGGAAAAGGTTTCATAAATAAGTTTTTATCAAATGGAAAAAGGAAAATAGCTTCAATTGAGAATATTTTTTGGGCAGCCTCTTTCTTCATTTTATCCATTTGATTTTGTAGGGATTTGATTTGTTGATTAATGGCTTTTAAAGGAGTATCTTCTTCCTCATTCGTTGTTAATTGGGATGTGTCAAAATTATGAGGAAGTTTTACCCCTAATTGAGCCAAGTTTAGAAAATATCTCTCCTTGTCCTTTTCTAAAACTTTTTCCATTATCATTACAAACATAGGATTTTGGGAGGCTTCATTGATCTTTTCTTTGGTTAATTCTTCATTATGATCATTATCAATTTCTCCATTGTTATTAGCCTCAAACCATGAATTAGTTGTCATTGAGACCTCTCCTAATTCTTCCTCTTTATTTCTCTCTTGAAAGGGTTGATAAGGAGAATGAGGAGTCTCATCTAAATAGGTTATATCTTCTCTTAGCATGGTTCTATCTTTTTGTAAAGACAATTTAATATAATAAGATCTTGTCCAAACTGATATGAAAAGGAATTGTGAAGCTTTGTTGAAGAAGTATTCAATTGAGAAGAATGATGATTCGTATGAACTTTGGATATTTTAAATGGATGTTTTATTTTTCCAATATCATATATCATCAAGCATAGAAACCACAAATACACATGTTTTATAACTTTTAAAAGCTATAAAAGTGTATATTCTCAGATGTTTTTGATAGGGTCTCCACAAGAAATCACTTCAAATAATCTACCTATTGTCAATTTGGTTCAACAAGGTTTAAAAGGGTATAATTTCTACTTAACCAGGTTGTAATCAAGATTCCCTTCTAAAACATTTGAGTCTATCCCCATTACAGAGGCCTCCCACACGCGTAAAAATATAATTTTACGCAATCCTAAAGGACTACTAAAGGAGGTATGATTATCAGGCCTTTCTGTCACTCACCCCATTAATGATGAATGCATTTTATTTTTTAGTGGGTTGGATTACCATGAATAAAATGGTTTTATCCCACTTGGGTCATTCTCTCTCACCGTCCTCGATAAGGAAAATCTTGGGAGGTAGGCCCACTAAAGATCTAGCAAGTCTATGGAAAGCAAGAAATGAAATGAATAGGTAGGTTTAGGAGTTTTATTCACCCAAAGGGTGAAGAATATATACCTACTACTTCTTCACTTACAAACATGATTAACAAAGTTCATTCCAAGCCTCTTAATCTAGTGGGATTAGAGTGTTTTTGGCTTTTTGATTCACCCAAAGGGTGAAGAGCATATACCTAGCACTTTTTATCCACAAACAAGGAGGATTAATTAGGTGTTTGGTTAATTACTTAGCTCATTTTGATTCCAAATTTAGCATGTCAAGGAGTTTGATTCACCAAAAGGTGAAGAGCATATCCCTAATGCTTCACTCAAGATTTCAATTTACTATTTTTCCTTAAGCTAGACGTGTGATTGAAATTGCCACAATTTAGATAAAATGCATAATGATTTATGAATCCCTCATTTTGATGTTATAAAAGGCTAGGAGCATTTATAATTTTGTTTATTTTTCAATTTGTCTACTCACCTAGTGGTGATTGTTCCAGCTCCTTAGCATCCAAGTTTTCTCCCAAATTTTAGTTCAACAACCAAGCGAACAAAGTGAAGGAAAATTGAAATCAATTCCACCTCAAATGAATGAACAAATATTTAAGCCAAAGATGGAAACTTAGTTTGATATAATTTGAGAATTTTGATGTAATATTTGTATGATTTCTCTTCTTTTTCTAAGTTTCCCACTATGTTTGTGTTATGGATTTTATTAGCATATTTATTCAATCTTTTAGATTCTTTCTCTTTCCAATAATCTAGTGCTCTTCACTTTGCTTTTTGAACTTTAAGATGTATCATATTCAAACGGGATAAATATCTAAAGGACTATATGGCATTTTATAGAAGGCTTGATAAAGTTTAATTATCTTCCAATAAGTATTTTGTGCTTGAATTCTTTCTTCCAAAGTTTCAACTTCAATTGCTAATTGTATTCACTTTGCGTCTTTGTATAGCCTTTTTACCTCTTTCTCTTGATAATAATCGGATGATTTGTATATCAATTTTAAATTTTTTCATGATTTGATCCCTTTAGTCATCTGTGATTCATCAAAAACATCAATTAATTATCAAATTTATCACTTATACAACTTGAATTTGATGTTTCTTAGCATTAACCAAATGCAATGCAGAACAGACCAAATGCAAATCAGAACATACTAAATGCAACTCAGAACAAACTGAATGCAACTCAGAATAGACCAAATACAACTCAGAACAGACCGAATGTAACTCAAAATAGACCAAATGCAACTTAGAACTGACCGAATGCAACTCATAACAGACCAAATGCAACTCAAAACATACCAAATGCAACTCAGAATGGACCGAATGCAACTCAAGATTTACCAAATGTTTATGCAGAATATCTTAAATGATATGCAAACTTTTCTAAATGATATGTAAATTTCTCTAAATGAGATGCAAATTTTTCCAAATGATATGAAAATTTCTCTAAATGCTATGCAAATTTCCCTAAAGGATATGCAAATTTCCCTAAATGAGATGCAAATTGTACTAAATGAGATTTAAACTTTCCTAAATGATATACAAACCTTCATAAATGCCATGCAAACTTTGCTAAATGGTAGAATTCATGAAAATGAACAACATAACCATCAAATAGAGCTTTTTTAACATCCAAAACCAAATTCGAGCTTCTTTGGACCAAATGCGAGCTTGTATAGACTGAGTGTGAGTTGTTATAGACCAAGTGTGTTCTTCTTTATACCAGGTGTGATCTTTCACTGTCTAGATGCTACCTTTCACAGACCAAGTGTGAGACATTTAGTACCAAGTGTAGACACCTAAAATTGGTCAAGATAAATTAAATAGAAATGAAGTGAGCAAATTTTTTAAAAAATAATAATAATAATTGAATTATCATAAGCCTTTCAATTAATAAAATCAAATAATCAAATAATTATGCAATTGATATTAATCAATTAATTGCATATTTAAAATCAAATTAATTCTAACCTTTTCAAGGGTGCACATGGATTTAAAACAATTCAATTAAATCATTTAATTGAATACCTTAACTTCCTCATCCATCACATGGGATAAATTGAATTAACCAACGAGAATTGAGAATTGGAGCTCACATGGATCAAGCCAAATTGATTCTCCATCACGCGTCTTCGAATTGCATCTTGACCACTCATTTTGTCCAACTATTTGAAATCGCCATTTAAATTGTCTCACCATTTGAAACTCCTAACTCAACCAATATTTAACCATGGCTAAATCAACTACCCCTACCCTTGGGAAATCCTTTAAATAGAAGCCATTTTGATGCATTTAACAAGAACACACACTTCATGAGCAAAGCATCATCACTATAGGAAAAAAAAATTATTTTCATAGCAATTACATGTTGACTTTGCATTTTTGTGAATATTTTGGGCTAAATAGGAATAATATTTATCAATTATCATTCTAGGACTGTCACTAATGGATGTGAAAGCTGAGAGCATTCATTAGCATGCTTAGATAGAGAGCCATGAGATGCTTCTTGCATTGTTTTCAATTCATTTAGTTAATCTTTGTTATCCTTCCATTTAATTGATCATAATTGCAAAATAGTTTCATGAAGGTATGAATTTCATTTACACAAATGGCACCCACTGTGGGGCTGTAAGTCTCATTTCTAACGTTTTAATGAAGTTTTTGTGTGTTTGAGTGTGTTTTTTGCAGGAATTTACAATTTGTAGGTAAAGTGACGTGTATTCACCTAAAGAGTGACATCTTTACACAAAAAAATAGCTTATAATCCCTTTTTTCTTTTATCTTTCATTCTTTCAACGCATCTAGCAGCAAAGTGATGTGTATGCACCTAAAGTGTGATGCCTTTACACAGTGAAACAGCGTGTAGCATCAAAATCCTAACGCATATAAGGATTCTTCTAATGCCTTTATTGCTTCCTTTAAGCATATTTAAACCTTCCTTTAAGTGCATTTAAGTCTATTTTATAGCGCTCTACATTTTGTTAAATAGTGTTATGTATGTTGTTAAGTAGCGCCTAGAGCAGAGTAAAGTAGCCGTAGAGCAAAGTAAAGCAGCGCACGGTCTGTCATAAAATAACGTGTATTCATGTATCTATTTTTTATTTCTGCAAATTATTAAAAATAGCAAGCTAATGGAAATTTGTTTGTTCATTTGCAGATGGCGAAGCATCAAAAGGTGAGAAAACCTGAACTTTGAATCCTTAAAGAGGATAAAGAGATTAAAGGATTGTTGAAATATGAGAAGAACATTCATAATGCGAGCCTTTTATAAACTTTGATTGAAGAGGAAAATATTTATGATAATTATCTAAAAGTTTTCAAAGATTACAAATCTAAATACATTTCTTTAAATTGAATCAATTCACCTTGAAATCTTTGAAAGATTTTTTAATTTTAGGTGGAATTTGAGCTATTCATTTTGAATTTGGATTTCCTCATTTTGTGTGAGTTGTATTGGACCAATTTGTTGCGGGAGAGGATGCAAAGGAGTTAGAACGATCACCACTAGGTAAGTAACAAAAAGAAAAAATTAAATATCAAAAAATTACCTATCCTTTGCTAGCTTCGAAATGAGGTATTCCTACATCCTTTCACATTTGCTTAAATTGTGGCAAGTCAAAGTTGAAATCTAGCTAATTAGAAACCTATTATTGTTCATCAAAGGAGACATTAGGCCTATTCTCTCAACTTTTTAAGATGATAAAAATGTCAAACATGTCAAATTTGGTGATAGAAAGAAAGGTTGGAAAGAACAAACACTAAAATAAATCTCCTTGTTTGTGGAAGCAAAGTGCTAGGTATATGCTCTTCACTCTTTTGAGTGAATCAAAAAGCTGAAAACACTTCCAATCCCTTAGTTTAAGAGGTGGAATGAACAATTGTTAATTGTATTTGGAATTGTGAAAATAGTAGGGATATGCTCTTCACCTTTTTGGTGAATCAAATTCCCATACCTATTTGAGCATTTCGCTTTCTTGCTTTACATAAACATGCTAGAACTTTAGTGGGCCTGCCTCCCAAGAATTTTCTTACAAGAATGGTGAGAGGGAATGACCCAAAGTAAGAATTGAGGTAAAGCCAACCTATTCCACCCACTTCAAAAAAATCACATCAATTCTAAAGACTTAGAGTACGATAATATCAAATGCCTGGACTTGTAGGGTTAATAGCCTCAATCGCGTATCGTGACTACAATACCCTTGTATGATTCATTTGATATTCTCATGTGGAAAGTTTACTAAATACCCAACTAATTTAGCTAACTACCTTTTAGAGCCATTGTTACAAGCCAATTTGACTCTAGATAGATTGCTTGGAAGATATTCTCATTTAAAACCTGTGATAATGATCGATAATATACACTTTTTGTGTAGTAATAGGGTTCAAAGATAAGATTTGTGTGTGTTCTGTGATTGTATATCCATTTTACAAAATAAGGGCATCCATAAAGATCTGATCACGTTATTAATTTTTAATAAAATTTACCAAAACAGTGACAGACTCCACTTTTCACAATCTTTTGAAGCGTGCAAAAATTCCTATGACGCTTACAAACCTAAAGTAGCACATATAAACACTTTTAATAGCACCTATGAACATTTAAGTGATGACTACAAACTTGAAGCAGTGCGTAGTAACAATAAAATAGAACCTATACACAAACAAGGAGCGTTTTCTATTCTTCCAATGAGCGTGTGTAATAAACTAAAGTAGCACACAATAACCAGTAAAGCAGCACGTACTAAGTAGCAAAGTAGCGTGTGCATACTGAGACATCAAAATAGAGAGTATCTCCCAAGGGTTTTTGAAAATTTTAAAATCATATCTGGATACCCTTTTCAGACTTTTTCCTATTTATCATCTCAACTGATCAAATCCTATCATTTCAAAAAAAAAAAAATCTAAGAGGATTGATCGAGAGGGATAACATATTTTATTCATGTTAATGCCAGTTTTTACAAGATCGCATTACATTAGGAACACATTACAACTAGACGAAACATACCTGAGATAAGAACTACCTTTTCTGAATGAAAAACCTACTTCGTCACAACAACCCTTTGAAATCAAAGAATAAGTAGCACCTATTAATATGACATTTCCCTTTGGACGCATGGATCTTGACCTTATCAATCATGTTAACAATGATGCTAGTAAAAACCAAAATGATGGAAATAAGGATGCGAACAATAATGGGAACAATGAGGGAGGAAACAATCTTAACAATGAAGGTGTAGATGTGAATAATGAAGATAAAAGGGACGCTCAAGATGAGGAGGCCACCAAAGAAAGAGTAAACAAGGAATCCCAAAGCCCATTGTTTATGAAATCATGGAGAAAATACTAGAGAGAGATAGGGAAAAATATTTCTTTGACCTAGCCCAAGCAAGGGTGAAACTCCCCCATGATTACAATATCACTACCTTAAAGAAGAAAGAGGAGGATAAAAACCCTATCGTGATTATGAATAAACAAATCAAACTTTTTAAAAGGTAATTGGACAATAAGAAGAAAATGACAGCTTTGAAACCTTTCTCCATTGAGGCTATATACTCATTCCCTTTTGATAAGACCTTAATTATGGTACCATTTCCTCCAAATGTTGTCTTCCCTAAATAGGACAAATACATGGGATTATCTGACTCATGACCATTTGAGAGAATTTTGTGCATTAAGATTGGATTTTATGCATGATACCACTTATTTAATGAGATTATTCCCACAAAGCCTTGGAGGAATTGCAATGGAATGGTTTTCAAAATTATCCTCAAACATTCAAACATTTAAAGAGTTGGCATCAAAGTTTATGACTCATTATTCATACACTATCAAACATGAGGTCACGATGATAAACTTATGCAAAACTTAAAAAAAGGAGGGAGAGGCATTTATAGTCTTCATGCAAAGATGGAGGACAATATTTAATTGATATCCTAGAAGTATGCCCAAAAAAGAGAAAATGGATATCTTCTTAAATAGCTTGAATACAATCATGAACTATCGGCTACAACTCCAATGTCCTCCTACATTTGAGAAGATTATTGAAAATGGGATCAACATAGAGGAATTTTTGGTGAAGAGTGGGGAGATCAAACTTTTCAAAGAAAATAAGAGTGCTCCTAACAACCACAACAATTCCAACAACAACAATCGGGCTTCAAATAATAGCAATCACTTTTGGCTTAACAACACCAACAAGGGCCTTATCAATGATGGGGTTGTTGAAGTATGTAATTTAAAAATCACTCCCTTAAATCTCACAAGATCTTCTAACCAAGAGAATAAGGTAAACCAAGCAGCCAAGGTTTCTTTCAACAATAACAACAACAACAACTTGCAAAACAAGCAAGAGGCTAACAAACCAAAACCTTTCTTTA
The DNA here is from genome assembly GCA_018584345.1 of Thuja plicata. Classification (NCBI taxonomy): domain Eukaryota; kingdom Viridiplantae; phylum Streptophyta; class Pinopsida; order Cupressales; family Cupressaceae; genus Thuja; species Thuja plicata. The sequence goes on from MU227128.1 coordinate 491,276, forward strand.
GCTCGTCACCAAGAAGGAAGTTCAGGTGAACCACTTGAGAATTCTCTAAGGACTCTCATTGCTAACAAGAACACTGTCCTACCAGAGTCAAGGCATTATGAACTGCAAGTTTAACCCTCATGGTGGAACGATGCTCATATTTGTGAGTATCATCGGAACAAAGGACACAAGACCAATGAATGCATGAGGTTAAAAAAAAAGGTGCAAGATTTGATAGATAATGGGATCATCAAGGTGGAAGGACCTCAAAACAATGAAGATCATGTCGCTTTGAAAACTCCTTTATCCAATCATGAGAAGGGAGAGTCTCAAATAGTAATGAACATAACAAAGGAGTAAATAACAAAGTTAATTTTGCACATAGCTATGATGATGTAATCAATTCGTTATCAGGATATGAGAATGCTATCAATTTTATTGTTATAAAATATCAACCATCAAAGTAAACCTCTAATGTTGTTACTAGGGGACAAGCATCAAAGATAACCTTACAAGTAACTACCCCTAAGACTATTGGTCCTATTCAACCATCTTTTTCTCAAAGGCAATACAATATTATGGATCAACTACAAAATACTCCCGCTCAAATTTCAATCCTTGAGTTTTTGAAACTCTCACCAAATCATAAGGAGATCTTAGAAAAGGATCTTGTGGAGACTATTGTTCCTGACAACCTAGATGTGGATATATTTTAAAACATGGTGGGTCATCTCATTTCACCTCATTGTTTTTTCCTTTTTCCGAACAAGATGACATGTACATTAATCATCCCCAAAATATTCCACTACATATAGAGGTTTTGATACAAAAACACCATGTCAAAAGAGTCCTTATTGATGGGGGAGCTGGTCTAAACATTTTCACATTGAGTCTAGTCAAAGCCCTAGGATTTTCTTAAGGTGTCATGGATCCAAAGAAGAAATTCATTATTAACACCTATGATGATGAAGAAAGGTCTTCTAAAGGAATTGTGGTGTTTCCTATTCAAATGGGGCCAATCAAAAAAGATAGCATTTTCCAAGTTCTTGACATGAATTTAACTTATAACATCTTGCTAGGGAGACCATAGATTCATGAAATGCAAGTGGTACCTTCAACATACCATCAATGTATCAAGTTTCCATACATGGGAGAAGAAATTACTATAAGTGGAGATGTGAATTCTTTCCAATCTTGCAATATTGTTAAACCTGTAAATGAGACATCCATCCCACACAGTAGTGAAGGGGCCACCCCAAGTGTTCCTAGAGAGGAAAATCAAGAAGATTGTCCTAGCTCAACTTTAGTCATTAACTCAAATCAAGACAAAACTAACACATCTACATCAACTAAGGGTAAAGAGAAAGTTAGTTTTTTATATGAAAGTAATAATGATGTTAATTTAAGAGTTTCAAATCAAGAGGAGGGAGACTCTGACACCTCTATGGTTTAAAATGAAGGAGTCCAAGAAACACATTATCAAAATATGGATAAGTTGATGAATAAATTTGAGAAACAATGCAAAATCCATCAAAGGGGTGCTGGAGAATATTTTGTGTCCTTGTTTGAGCTACCTCCTCCAAAATCACATGGGAGGCCAAATAATGCTCATTCAAATGAAAATTATAATGCTCATTTTGTAAGATCAAGTGACAATTCTCCAAAGGAAGAAGAGGATAATGAGGTTTTAAAATGGTTGTACAAAGATGATGAGGCTTCAAGTTCCCATGAAGAAAGGGTCCAAAATGTGAGTATCCAAACACATCAATATGGAAAAGGTTTTCAAATCATGCAAAAAATGGGATATAAATGAAGAGGACCTTTGGGCATAAGGAATAAAGGATTGCTAGAACCCATACAACCTCCTTGTATATTTAAGGATGAAAAATCAGGAATAAGGTACCATGAACAAGGGAAGGGTTCAAACAAATTTAAATACTCTTATGAACACATCCACATGGTAGATTCAGAAAGTGAATATGACTCTGGAAAATATGAATGTGATTCCTTATCTGAAGCTTCTTGTCATGACAAGGAGTTCAATGTAATTCATACTTATACTCCTACATTTAATGCAAACAAATAACCAAGTGTTGATCAAGCTTCAAGTTCTAATCAAGAGACAAATAATTATCAAGAATCAAATTTAAGACAATAATCAAATGGAACTCCCTGGGTGGGTGAACCCTGGGCACCTTCATGGTTAGGAGATTCAAAATTTAGGTTTAATCCACATGAATTTTATCCATTATAAATCCGAGAGGACTCAAGTGTGGATGATTTCGATCCAAGTTATATCGAACACCTTGAGAAAGCCCATGTCATAGATTTGAGTGAGACAATGTATGAACCCTCTAACAAATTAATGTCCTTAAACCCTATGGATACAAATTTACCCAATGAATCTTTATCTCTTATCCATCCCAAACTAATTTATTGGGACCTAGCCGAGCCAAATGACATGCTCTCTTTTCCTTATGACAATTTTGTGGCCTTATACCTCAATGCAGTGGAGCCTCTTTCGCCAATGAATTCGCTCAAAGAATAGAAGTGGAGTAAAAGGGAAAATCTCTCAATCCAAAATAAAAAATAAAGGATGTTTCTGAAGGTGAAAAACCAACTGTGGAACCTAAGGAAGATATATTGGACACCTTTCTAGAGCATGATTAAAGATATCCTATCTTTGTTGAACCAACAGAGAAGGTTAATATTGGTACTAATTTAGAACCAAGATTCATACAGCTTGCAATTTCATTAACTCCAACTGAAAGGGAAGATTTGATAAAATTCTTCAAAGAAAATAAAGTTAACTTCACATGGTCTTATTAAGATATGACAGGGTTAGATCCAAGTTTCATATGCATCACCTTAATGTAATACCATGAGTTAAGCCAGTCAAACAAAATTTAAGAAAGATGCATCCTCATATAGCCTTGCTAGTGAAAGCGGAATTGGAAAAATTGTTAAAAGTGGGGTTCATAAGGGCTATAGCTTAATCCAATGTTGTTTCGGTTTCAAAGCATGATAAATCAATTAGAGTATGCACAGATTTCTAAGATCTCAACTTGGCATGCCCAAATGATGACTTTACATTGCCTAGTATTGATGCTATAGTGGATTTGATGGCAGGACACTCCATGTTTTCCCTTGTGGATGGATTCAATGAATGTAACCAAATTAAGATAGTACTAGAGGATCAAGAGAAAATATCCTTGACATGCCCTTGGGATACATTTTGTTGTAACTTCATGCCTTTTAAACTTAGAAATGTTGGAGCTACTTATCAGAGGGCAATGACCATAATTTGTCATGATGTGATGCATACATTTCTTGAAGACTATGTGGATGATATCTTAGCTAAATCACATAAGAGGAAGGATCATCTTCCTATATTGGAAAATATCTTCACAAGGTTGGAACAATTCAAATTTAGGTTAAATCCTAAGAAGTGTGCATTTGGGGTGCAATTAGGAAAGTTATTGGGTTATATAGTATTAGCAAAGGGAATAGAAGTTGATCCTGAGAAAGTACAAGCTATCATGGAAATGGATGCACCAAGTAACATAATACAAATTAGATCTTTTCAATGAAGGTTGCAATCCATAAGAAGATTTATATCCCAATTGGTGGAAAAATGGCATTCTTTCACCAGACTTTTACATAAAGACATAGTTTTCAAATGGGATGCACAATGTGAGGAAGCTTTTTACCTATTGAGGTCATATTTGGTGAATCCACCTATACTCATGCCACCTATCAAAGGAAATCCTTGACTCTTGTACATTTTAGCAAGAGGTTTCCCAAAATCTATGTCATTATATGTTGGTGCACAAAGTTAATATTATTTCTAAAATCGATCCTTTAAAGTATCTACTTAGAAAAACAGCTCTCACAAGAAGATTGACCAAATGGGTGATGGTTTTGAGTGAGTTCAATATAGAGCATGTGGATAGAAAATACATCAAGGGAAAATTGATAGCAAACCAATTGGCGGAGTCTCCTTTAGTCGATAACCATGTTATTCATGTGGAATGTATAGATTCAAAAATAATTAATGTGGAGGAAAAAAATGGAAACTCTATTTTGATGTATCTTACACCCAACATGGATCAGGGGTAGGCATTCTCTTTATTACCCCTTAAGGTTACACAATTCCTAATTCATACAAACTTATTTTTCCATGCACCAACAATATTTCAAAATATGACGCCCTAGGCATAAGCATCAAAATGGCTTTAGAGTGGAAAGTGACAGAATTACAAGTGTATGGGGATTTGAAACTAGTTATAAACTAGATTAATGATTAATACCAAACAAAGGATGACAATTTTATGCCCTACAAGAGGATGTTAGATGATTGGAAAAAATAATTTTCTTTGATAACTTTTGAGAAAATTCCAAGGGACAGAAATAGAGCAACCTATGCCATGATGACCTTAGCCTCTCTTCTTCAAATTTTAGAACAACATTCTAGATGTGAATTCTTTGTGGAAGAGTTGGTGAAACCAGCATTTGACCTTCCTGATTCCCAAATCATGCGCTTGTTAGTTGGACATGACTCACCTTGGTATGGACCTATTTTTACTTACCTACAAGACAAAAATTTACCCTTGGACCAAACCCTCAATCAAAAGGGACACTTTATACACCAAGATTCCCTTTATACCATCCTTTCTGACACATTGTATCACAAGAGTCTTGACAGAACACTTCTTACGTGTCTAGAGTATGAGAAACCAAAATTAGCTTTACCAGATGTTCATGAGGGGATCTGTGGATCTCACACTGGTGGGTTAAATTTAGCTAATAAAATCCTTCACATGAGATACTTTTGGCCAAATCTAGAGAAGGATGCTTGTCACTTTGTCAAGATATGTCAGAAATGCCAATACCATGGAAACATGATTCATGTGCCAGCGCAAGATTTACACCTAATTACCACACCTTGGCCCTTTTATCAATGGGGGTTTGATTTAATAGGGATGATTTATCCACCTTCATCCAATGGTCATAAATACATCATCACTACATCAGAATACTTCACTAAATGGGTAGAAGTTGTGCCTTTGACAATGACAATGGGTAAACAAGTCTCAATGTTTATACGAAATCACATCATTTGTAGATATGGTATTCCTCATGTTATAGTCACTTAAGGAAAGAAATTCAAAAACAAATATGTAGATGACTTATGTAATAAGTTCCATATTATACATCATTCTTCTTCCATTTATTATCCTCAAGGGAATGGTCAAGCAGAGGCAACAAACAAAAACATCCTCTAATTTTGAAAAGGATAGTTTATAATTCAAGAAGAATGGCATGTATAATTAAATCCAACATTGTGGGCATGTAGGACCAGCATAAGGACACCAATAGGAGAAACACCATTTTCATTGGTCTATGGGGCAAGAGTTGTACTGCCTTTAGAGGTTGAGATCCCATCCTTGAGAATCTCTCTACATGGTTTGACAACAAATGAAGATTATACGGTTTCTAGGCTTCAACAATTGGAGTTACTAGAAGTACATCAAATTAAAGCATATGAACATTTCAAAGTGTACAAAAACATAATGTCAATAAATTAAAACACTAAGATAAAGCCTAGAACATTTCAAGTTGGGTATTTAGTGTTGAGAGAAAATCCTAAGAACCAAGTGAAAAGAGAAAAGAAATGAAAGTGAGAAGCAAACTAGTTAGGACCATTTATCGTTTCTTCTTCTTTTGGCATAGGAACATACAAATTGGCTAACTTTGAGGGAGATGAGTTACAAGAACCTATAAACAGCATCCACTTGAAGAGGTTCTAAACTAAGAGGTAGATGAAACAGTATAAGATGAGAGAGTATCAGATGAGAGGAAAGCATCATTCTTTGTACAGTGAAAAGAGATCCTGAAATAATCCAAAAATATTGAAATGAGATCCTAAAATAATTCAAAAACAATGGAAAAGAGATCCTGAAGAAAATAAAAAACATTGGAAATAATCTTGAGAAAAGAGAAAAGAAGTGGAAAATTGAGCATGAAGAAAGCAAAAATATTCAAATATAGATCCTGAAAAAAATTATTATCTTGGTGAAAATCTGGTAAACAGGCACCTTGGTAATAAATAAATAAAAATAATTTTTTAAAAAAATGGAAAAGCAAAAAAGTGCCTTGGTGAAAACCTAGCAATAGGCACCTTGGTAGCAAAAAAAGCAAAAAAAGAGAAACAAATTCAAAGGGTGAAAACCTGGTAAACATGCACCTTTTGAACCTTAAGTCTCACCTAGTTGTATTTGTACATGCTACATTTCTCCATCCTCTTTGTACATATTCATTGCATCTATCGTTTGTGCATAGTCATAATAAAGTCTCTGAGCAAGATTTTTGCATCTGTCAAGCCTTGTTCACATCGAATTTCATTTTGCCTAGGTTAAAAAAATTTCTCATATTCACTTGGGGGCATCCTTTCAAAATGACGAATTTCAAAGAAAACCTAGATTCACACAACTTGAGACGTCAAAACTTCAACATATAGGCTTTGAACCTTTGATTTACATCATTGTTCAACCAACGTTCGATCTCGAAACTTGATCCTTGACCTTTTGTGACCTTACTATCAGGATTAAAAATTTGCAAAATAATCAAAAGATTGGAATGGATTAAACGCTATTGGCAAAATGGAGACAATACAAGCACTTATAGTTTTGATGAGGTTTTTTTATTGAGTCGTGTCTTTTTAGCTAATTGATGATGTTTCGACTAGATTGGCGATGAAGAAGGCATGATATCTTTTTTCTTATTTTTTGGTGACGATTTGGAGGTTGATTCATCAAGATGTGTAAAATTTTCTAATGACATGATCATCGAAGAATCATCAAGGACATTTGCATATGGAGGATATGTTGGAAACACTGAGAGGGGGGGTGAATCAATGTTTAGCTAATTATTCAAATTCAGCAACTTAAACATAAAACAATCATATAACACTTGAAGCTTAACACAAGATCACATAACACAAGATATGATTACAGGGAAACCTTGATTAGATGAAAACCCCGAAGGGAATTAGTACCCACAAATATTGCACTAGTATAGTGAACCTGTTAGAGTTCCTTTGCCCTGTTAGGAGTAGTCTTTATAATGTAAGTACAATGACCTGGTTAAGGGTCTGACCCTATTAGGATTCTTTTACAAACAACCCTGTTAGGGGTGAGGACTCACTATCCAAGAGCTCACTGCTCAAAGAGAAAGAAGGCTACAACCTCCTGAGAATAGATATGCACAATATCCAAAAGTGAACTGTTGTATGTGACATAGATGTTTAATCAGTTCCAGTTATGCGCTTATGCTCTTAACCTCTTTAAGGGCTCTATCTCATATTGATATCTTCATATTGCTCTGTTATACATCTTATCTGACTATTTCGATGACACTTACAATATATCTTTGCATTACATATATATATCTTTATGCCTGAATAGACGCGACTATAAACAAGACCTTAGTCGGCCCAAAAACATAATACACAACTCTTCCAAACAAATTGGCTTAAGCGTGTTTACAAAAAATTTTAATACATGATTACAAATTTATTACAATAGGCGCTTAGCCTTTACATAACAAAAGATTACACGCTAATCAAAATCATCAAGTAGGCTTCATACTCTGTATTCTTAACTGCTAGTGTACTTGTTCTTTTTGTAACTTTTCCATACTGCCATTATGTACCATGCATGTATAGGGTAAGCATAATAACATACCATAGAGATTAAGTCTAAATGCGCATATCTTGATGTGGTTGTACGCACGTGCGTTGATGCCCTGATCGACTGCAAGTCACTGTTCTGTTCTGTCTTCTGCACTTAGTCAATTTTCGCTTCATAGTTTACTGTCAAAACTTCATATGACTTTGTTGCCATAAATACAACACAAAATAAGCCATATACACCCTGGGTGTCAACTTTCCAACAATCTCCCCCTTTTTCATTAATGGCAACAAAGGAATGTGGCCAAGTTACTCAAAATTGACTAACACCCAAAAACTGTATATCATTATACTTTATAATATATATTACTCATATTCCTTTTATATTACTCCCCCTTTGACATTAATGAAAAAGGTGTCAAAATTGTAAGTCTCTAGATACTTACTCCATATATACATCTGGATATACAACCTGAAGATTCTTTATCTCTTGCTGCCAGAATGTCTTCATTGCATCGATTGTATGGAGATGGGTGCATAGAGCATAAGTGAGCTTCTCCATTTTTATCAGGTCCATGTAGGGACCTTGATCATATGTGATAATAGTGGCATCGATCTATTTGATGTTTTCATCCAGAACTGCTAAGGAGGGTGGAAGTGCATTTCTCAACTGGTATGTCGGGTCCTTATCTTATTGATCTCCATTTTAGCTTTTTCTATCTTGTCAAGCTAACCTTGATAGATACTATTGCAAATGTTCATGTCTTGCATGGATGTCTTGACTGATTTCCTAACATTGTCAACCAAGATATTTGCCTCCTTTATCTTCTTGATATGTTTAGAGGTGAATTTTACCCTATCCATGCAGTTGGCTATTACATGTCTGCCTTTACCTGCCAACTCTTTCAACATAGACTAACCAATCTTCAATGATTTTAAATCTAAGAAAAAATTCTTTACTAGTTCATTCAACCTTTCCTTTTTGTACTCATCTTCTGCAATTCTAGTAGCTGAGTCTACTAAGTTTGTAAAATGTGCTTTGAAGCTTGTTAGTATACTATCTAAATCATCAACTGACTAAATTTTTGCTACTTTCTTGTCCATGGGTACAAGGTCATTCAGAATGTTTACTGATTCCAAGAAGAGAGGATTCCTCATAACCTATTTCTCTTTGGCATTTTCCATGGCTAGGACACTGATCTTAATCAGGTCTTCTTCTCCCCAAGCATCCAGACTTGCTGAGTCAGGAGTTAAGCTTGACAACAATGAGGTAGATGGTTGAATGGATGGTGTGAATATGGTATTCTGACTAGTATCCATGCATTCACTTTTAACTGGGATCTCCATGGCTGGTGTCTCATTGTTTTAATTATCTTCCTCTTTGTTCAAGTCTGTTGAATCTATAGAGGGAACTTTATCTTGTTGCAAAGATGTATCATCAGTGCATGCCTTCTCTGTCTCTTCCAAGTTTACAAATGCTTTTTCCACTTTATCCATATCATTATTAGAAGCGCTCATACATATCTTGATATCATCAATCACTATAGTATCCCCTAAATCTTTTTTTGTATTAGAGGCTATTGAGACTGAGGACATTGAAACCTGTGGACCTGTCTTAGGTGCATTCTAAATTACTGGTTTTGCAACCTGTTTAGGAGGAACTAGAGTTTCCTTAGTTATAGGTGTCATTGATGGATACATTCATCTATCCAGAAATACCTGCTCAAATCCTTTATGAGTCTCTTCACCGACCAGATCATACTCCTTGTTCATGATATGAAGAATTCTTATGTTGGTTCTTAGGTGCGGCTTTACTAAATCCAACAAAATGACTTTCTCATCATCCGAGCATGCTGGGAGAAGACTATCCAATGTTTCTTCTCTTATCCTCATATCCTCTTCAATTGCTTGCCTCTTTAACATATCAAGTATGTTCCATACCTTATCTGGTATGACAGTCTTGAGTTCCAATACAGTCCTTTTGAACTTAATCATGTGAGAGATTATCATAGAATGAATCTCTAATTTGGCTATCTCTTGATATTTGTCATATACATTCTTGAGAGACTCTAGTCTTCCTTCATTGACAATTTTGTTCCTTAAGAAATTAAGACTAGGTTTAAAACCTACCTTAGGAGGAGCTTGTGTGTTCTTTACCTTTCTCCTTGTAGTTCTTGAGGATGGATGACTAGTGGGTGCTTGTTTCCTTCCTCTAGACTTCTTGCTAGGTACTGATAGTGGAGATGCATCCAGATCAATGGCGGTTGATGGCATAGATGTATCTTCATTTGATTTCTTCTTCTTCTTCTTTGGCATATCATCATTCTTTTCTATTTTTACTTCTGTGGGAGTCTTCTCAAGTTCGTTGGCTATCTTAGCTTCTCTAGGTCTGTCAAGATCTTCTTGTGTAACACCATGAAATTTTAGGATATTTAAGGTAATCCTAGATGCCTTCCTTTTGTTCTCAGCACTGTATAAGATAGAATCAACTTGATTTGTCTTTTCTCTATAAGCACCCCGTCTATTTTCATTGGGATCCTTGGGCACAAATAAGAGGACTTGTGCATAACCTTCCAGAACATGTTCTTCGACTTCATAACCAAGAGGGTGAATCCATTTTTTCCTGGGCTCAATTGCCTCCATGCAAGTATAGTCAGTCTCCACCATAAAGCATATGGTGTCTTTGTACTTCTCAACTATTTTCTCAGGTATCCTAAACCTCTTCTGCATCTTGATTCTGAATGTCTTGATGTCCATGTCCATAGAATCCTTCACACTACTCTCTGATGTGGCTTTTAGTGAAATATGTGACATAGTGGGTTTGATTTTGTCTAGGTAGAGATTTGCAACCTTTCCTACTATGTGGAAGTAAAGATATATGATCAATGAGCCAAACCTAAATATCTTGCTCTTGTCATTCTTAATAGCTTGGATGTTGTCAATCAATTGAGTGCTTAATATCTCACATAGGTTGTACTGAGTATTGTCATTCACCATTTTTACTGTTGCTAAGATAGTAGCTGTAGATAAATTGTTTAGTCTACTTGCATGCTGGAATTTATAACCTAGTATCATGGTAACTAGCTTTATGTCATCTTCCTTGATGGGATCAACTATCATACCACGCCTATCACTCCTGGATAAGCATGCTTTCTCAACTTGTTTCTTAACATCTTTGCTAGTTGGAAGAACTGGTCCAGTCTTGGGAAGTCCAGTCATCTCATGAATTAGATCTGCATTGATGCAGACAGGAACCTCACCTATCCAGTATAGATCATCATGTATCCTACTCAGTAATATCTTCACCCATTCTAGCTCATAGAACTCGTGCACATTGTGATACTCAAAGATAGGGTTATCAATGAGATGTGTGTATTCATCCTTGAATGTATAATTTGGTTTCATCATAGAACCCATGAGAGATGCAATGTTTTTGTCTCCAACTATTTCCTTCTTGCAATAAACATATGCGTGGATGTCTTCTACATGTACAACTCCTAGCGGAGTCCTAGAGAATGCTCCTTCGACATCATCCAGTATGGACTTGAATGGATGCTTCTTAAAAACAAATCTCTTCCTCTCAACAATGTCAAATACAATAGGGGTTGCCATACTTACTTATAACTAGGTTAAGTAGGGTTTCACGATGATTCTGAAATGACGTGATTGCTAGGGTTCCATTCCAAATGTAATCTGTACACAAACCAACTAATCCTTCAAGCTATTAGTGCTTTGATGCTCGATGCCTATCTTCTTTCTGAATACTTCAATCTCAAATGCAAAGTGAGGTTTTTAGGATCTTTTGCCAATTTATATAAAGATCAATTGCATTTAATGCTCATTGTCGTAAAGCGGTTTACAGAGAGAATTTCAAAAAAAAATTCGAATGAATTAAAGGCAATGCGTGAATGCATACAACCTCAATTCATGATTACATGCATGAATCCATAGGCGCATACTCAGAGGTGAGTATACCAGCCACGCAGGGGTCCAGAGCTAGAATAGCTACCACTAAGACCATGAGAGTCAACTATTCAGAAGTAGAAGGTGCGTCCACTGAGGATGCATCTACTACCTTGTTCTCTTCATTATCCTTCTTTACTTCAACCCTTATTTTATCTGAGTTAGATTTGGATTCCACAAACTTGACTTATCCTGATTCTTCAAACAAAGACATCTTGGGATTCTCTTGTCCTTTTGTTCTTGATCTGCAAAACCTTGAGATATGTCCAGCTTTTCCACATGAGTGACAAATGATAGGAGGTCTGGTGTTGTTATTCATGTTAGAATACTTTAGGGATAAATGAGAGAGGGGGGGGTGAATCAGTTATCAGCAACTTTATCTTTTTCTTATACTTATTAATCTATATTGATACAAAGTAAATGCATATTCAGATAACACATTAAAAAACACATTAATTTGGTTACGGGGAAACCAAATGGTAAAAACCCCAGTGGGAATTAGTACCCACAAAGAACTATACTGTTTGTAGTAATCCCTATTAAAAGATCATACAACCCTATTAGGAGTTGTTCATTACAATGTAGTAGTATAGTGACCTGGTTAAGGGTCTGACCCTATTAGGAGTCTTTTACAATAACCCTGTTAGGGGTGGTGGACTCACTATC
>MU227128.1:509829-523678 GCA_018584345.1 Thuja plicata
ATAATTCAGATTCAATTTTGTTCTTGATATTTTCCAATTCCAAGATTTTCATATTGGCTTGCATGAGTTCTTCATCCAACTGTTTGTTTTCTTTGTTCTTTTCTTCAATAGTTGTTAAGCTATCAGTAAACTGATCATTCAATTCTTCTATCTTATCTTTCAAAGACATGTTCTCTTCATTTAGTTTTAGATCATTGGTGGAGCAATCTTTTAGTTCTTTCCTTAGTTTCTTGATAAGCATTTGTGGGCCATCAAATTTTAGTTTAAGTTCTTCATTTTGTTTCTCAAATCTGTCCAGATCTTCAAGGGCTACTTCAAGATTCTTTTTCAAATGTTTGACTTCTACTAAATCCATGATCTCCTCAAGTGGTTAAACTTTTATCTCTGAGGACTAGGATCTGATACCAATTGTTGGAAACACCGAGAGAGGGGGGTGAATCAGTGTTTAGCTAATTATTCAAATTCAGCAACTTAAACATAAATCAATCAGATAACACTTGAAGCTTAACACAAGATCACATAACACAAGATATGATTACGGGGAAACCTTAATTAGAGGAAAACCCCGGTGGGAATTAGTACCCACAAATATTGCACTAGTATAATGAACCTGTTAGAGTTCCTTTGCCCTATTAGGAGCAGTCTTTACAATGTAAGTACAATGACCTGGTTAAGGGTTTGACCCTGTTAGGAGTCTTTTACAAACAACCCTATTAGGGGCAAGGACTCACTGTCCAAGAGCTCACTGCTCAAAGAGAAAGAAGGATACAACCTCCTGAGAATAGATATGCACTATATCCAAAAGTGAACTGTTGTATGTGACATAGATGTCTAATCAGTTCCAGTTATGTGCTTATGCTCTTAACCTCTTTAAGGGCTCTATCTCATACTGATATCTTCATACTACTTTTCTATACATCTTCTGTGACTATTTTGATGACACTTACAATATATCTTTGCATTACATATATATATATCTTTATGCCTGAATATACGCGACTATAAACAAGACCTTGGTCAGCCCAAAGACATAATACACAATGCTTCCAAACAAATTGGCTTAAGCATGTTTACAAAAATGTTTAATACATGATTAAAAACTTATTACAATAGGTGCTTAGCCTTTACATAACAAAAGATTACACGCTAATCAAAATCATCATGTCAGCTTCATACTCTGTATTCTTAACTGCTAGTGTACTTGTTCTTTCTGTAACTTTTCCATACTGCCATTTTGTACCATGTGTGTATAGGGTAAGCATAATAACATACCATAGAGCTTAAGTCCGAATGTGCATATCTTTATGTGGTTGTACGCACATGCGCTAATACCCTGATCGACTACAAGTCACTGTTCTATTTTGTCTTCTGCATTTAGTCAATTTTCACTTCATAGTTTACTGTCAAAACTTCATATGATTTTGTTGCCATAAAGACAACAAAAAATAATCCATATACTCCCTAGGAGTCAACTTTCCAACAAGATATTCAATCTTTGTTCATTTACGCAAATAGATACCTTGGATATTTAGATATTTCATATCTTAATACCAACATCCACTTGCAACATTGAATCCAATGAAACCAGTATTCAGACTCCCATAGTTGGATTTCCAACTAGTGAGGGTTGTACTAGTTTCAAATTATTGAAATCAAATGAAAGAAATATTCATATCATCATGGTGTGGTAATCCAACCTGTGATTATTGTACGTGCTAACAGTTACAAATTTCAATGATGAAAATATATCCATTTGCATTTCTTTCGCAAAGTGTCAGTTAGTTGCATTTTCATTCTAGATTAATTGCATAAAATTATTTCCTAAGCTAAGGGGGTATCATCATAAAAAAAAAGGGTTAAAATCATCAATTTCTTATTCAAATCATTTATGCGGGACTTTCTTTTACATTTATCATTGCATTCATTAATCATCAAACATTATTCTTACAAGTCAAAGATCATTAAGCATTAATCATTATCCAAGAGCATTATAAGCATTTGTCATCCATTTAAGTACATATCATAGATATATTGCATTATAAAAAAAAAACATGCATTCATTTAATTTCATTGCATTGCATTACCATTTAAAATTGCATACATCATAATTAAAAGCAATTAGAATTAAATCTGCATTTTGCATACATTTTACATCCATCTAACTATGTCATATGTAGGGCATTGCATCCATAGCATGTAAATTAAGTGCATCATAGAATAATGTATAAATTCATATCATCAAAGAAGTCTCACATATCATTAGATAATCATGGAAATCAAGAGCAAGTCATATCATAAATAGTGGAAATCAAATGTCATCATGTCTAATCAGAGATACATCATCATCAGAGAGGTACATCATAGTCATGATCAAAATACATAGGGTACATCAATATAACAATGTGGATCATAACTCAACTAGGGGCACCACCTACACCATTTGTCTCATCACTGCCACTAGGGCCACCTGTGTCATTTGTACCTATTCCCACTGAACTTCTAGGATCTGTCTATGGTATCTGACTTATGCTCACAACACTAGGCTTTTGTTTCATCATAGTCATGAATTGATGCATCATGGTAGCAACCTTAGCAATACAACTAGTCATAGTTGTCATCCCAGCCTGTAGGGTCCTGACATCTTGTGTAAGTGTGTTCATAGCCTGTGAAGCTTGTGGAGAAACTGGTACCTGTGGAGTAACATGTTATGCCCTAGATACCCATCCCTACATTTTGTTGGCAAAATGTTGTGTCCCCCTTTGTTTTTGTTTCATTTTGTTTCTTCTTTTCTGGGCCCTTGCCCTTGCCTTGTCTTTCATTTGTGTTTTTCGTCTTCTCTGGGCTCCAGATCCTAGAGTGTTGTCTCTCAAAAGCCAATGAATTATGGACCTTGGGGTCCTGTCGCATCATCCCACCCTTTTTTAGAAGGGGTGATCACCAGATGTCTTGATGTCCAGACTTCAGCAGTTGGTCTGCCTCACTAAATGATCATTAGTAATTAATGCACTCCTTTAGGCATTATTTAAGGTCTTTTACTCTATCATTTTACATTTACCATAGACTAATTACCTCCTGGAAAATTGTTTGAAAAGTGTTTCCTGAGCTAAGGTGTTTAAGCTAGAAGGCATAGGAGGTGTGTTCGAAGATTCCTCAGATCATTTTGGTGACAGAGTGAGACTACTTTTAGCTCTCCTTTCCAGCATTCCAAGTTTTAGGTAGGCCTTTGGTTTCCTTGCCTTGTTTTTGTATGTTCGCTTCTGGTTTTTTTTTTTTTTCTTCCTTTTCCTTCGTCTACTTTTTGTTTTGTTTTGCCCATTTGGGCTTTATGCGTGTTGGGTGTTGTTTTCCCTGTGTCATCCAGGTCATGCTTTTTGTTTGGCACATTTTTCTTCCTGGACCTGGTTGTGTGTGTCCTTTTCCTTCCCAATTTTCCTACTCAAAAAGGATATGTCTATATTTTTAGTGTGCATAGCCTGTAGATAAGCGTCTAGTTGTCCTACTCTATAGTCTAGTTAGTTTTGTAAATTTGGGTTCATAGAGCATTGTAAATTTATGTAATCCGTCATTTGAGTCTTATAGAAAGTTGTGAAATTTGTAAATTTGGGTGCTCTGCATGTTGTTAATGGTTAGTCTAGTTGTGTACATCGTTGAGTTGTTTGATTTTTATCCTACTGTGCTAGGGAGACCATGCGGTTTTGCAGGTTTCTCTTCATGCAGGTCCCATGGAGGTAAATTCCTAGGGATGCGATTGCCCAAAATTATATGTGAGGTTTGACAACCATGCTCGTCCAATAAATATGTTTGCCTCTTTGATTGATGTAACCTTTTTGTTGAGGCCAAGAACCAGGTCAGTTGCAGAGTCGAGCTCACTGACGGTTCATTTTGTGATTTGTCTCTCCTTTGTTATTTCCATCTTAATGGAAGAATTAATTCCCATGTTCAAACATTTAAATTTGTCCCAATTGGAGTTCATGCCACTTGTACTAGAACAATTGTTGATTAATTGTCATTACCTAGTCGAGTTGGTATACGCGTGTCAAGATATGATCACAAGGTTGCCTGTCTTGTCACTGATGTTGCCATCCTTTTGATTAGGCTCCGGGTGCTTTGGAAACCCTAGGCACATCTACCATATTCACCATTTGAGTCATCATTTCCAGTCTTTCTTGTGCGCGAAATAGTTTCATATGTTTTAGTTTTCTTACATCAGAGATAATCTCCAGACCTTTTTAAGAATATTTAATATTTTCTATTTCAGGATGGCAAGTAAGAGTTGCACCTGAAATACTAGAACCTAGAATATTTATTTATAATGTTTATGTACTGATGCTTGTTCAGTTTTTAGGTATAGGTTAAAGCAAGAAAGAAATGGCTTCAGCATCATCACCTCCCAAGAGTCCCAAGCTTCCAAGCATTTCAACAGACACTACCAAGAAGTCTAAGCCAGAGAAGATATTTGAGAAGCTCCCATTAACCCAAAAACATAAGAAAGATAGGATAATTCTAGGATCCCGAATTGAGTCCACTTTGAAAGAGGTCACAGATATAGATATTGGCACCTATGCTGAATTAAAAGGCCTCATTCAAGAAATCCACCAATAGCGACGGACCAATGACCCTATCTCAGTTAACTTAGCAACATTTGGAATCATTCAAGTGGTTGGCTTTCCCTACTTAGTGCAAGCACCGAGGCTAATAATTCTCCTAGATAAATGTTACAACCCAACCAGTGGAGTTGTTGTGTTGTTCTCGCCCAAACCCCTAGGTTACTCGGTGCCCATCATCTCTCTGGACCACGATGCCACCACCGAAGGGTGGCGCATTCTGTTCTTTTTAGATGTTATGGTTCTCACTCGAGAAGCCTTAGTAGACCAATTTGAGGGAGTGGTTGATCTAGCCCGGTGCCATTTCAATTCAGAATGGTTGAAAATACCGCAGTAAGACTTCAAGAAGATGCAGATGGATATCCCTCACTTTGACTTCAAGGATCCTATCCAAGCTGAAATCATATTCTTGTGTAGGATTTTCAGGGAACACCATGATCGGAAGTTTGCCCCTTAGATGTATTACTTTTTATATTGTATGACCACCAATAAAGCACGCTTTGATTAGACCTACATTATTTCCAAGAATGTATACATCCCAATGAGGAAGGTCAGGGAAGAGCACGAGTTCTAAAATACTTCCTATGTCCTCTAGCCATTAGCCCAATAATATCTAAGAATTTGGAGATTACTCACAGTTGGCATTCTTGAGAATGGGACTGCACAGACCACCCCATAGGATTACTTTCCCCAGATTCAATGGGATGAAAGTTTCCCCAATTTTTGCAGAGTCAATGATGCCTTCATCTTCCACAAGATCAAGGTGATCACTAATGATAAGTGATTCATAATGTCCCTAGAGGCCATGGCCTTATTTGATTTATGGGGATGTTATTTCATCTAGTTCACACAGCACACCTACATTTAGGTGTCTAGATTTTCTGGGTTTCTATTCCTATTGCCCAAGAATTGTGGGGATAGGATCATTTTGTTAGAATTTTTTAAGAATATCCTAGAGGCATGTGTCTTTATGGGCATTAAGAAGGTCCCCTTCTTCTCTTTCCCATTTGTGTGCAATAAATACACCTGCTCCCTTGTCGCGGCCCAAGAAGCAGAGAACAAGCTGAGAAGCCTGAACTTAGCCAAATTTTCACTCAGTCACAAGGATTATGATCCAAGTGGGCTATTGGTGAAGGAAATGCCTTAGGGAATCAATCCCTGTCAGAGACACTTGGAGGATTTTTGGGCAAATTTCCAAGATAGTTTTGATGTCTAAAACTGGTAGTTCTCCAGGATGCCAAAAGGAATGATGGAACATCTCAACCTCCAGACATTTACATAGACTTTTTCTGATAATGGGTTACTTGAATACCCCAGTATAAAGAGATGGTTATTGACAAGATGGACCTCCCCATGGTAGAGTGGGACACTCTAGAAGTTTTGACTATTGAGGTCATCTCTAGAACAATAATCCAGTGCAACCACACGTATTTCATGAAGGCTTTCCCAAAGAGTGTCTGATTGGACAATAAATTTTTGGGATCCTCAGGCTCCCGGGAGGTGAAACAATCCAAAGCCTGGGGAAACAAAAATTTGGTGCTCCCCCTTAGGTCCCAGACCCCATTTTGGCCCCCCTGATAGAACAGTTAGATGAAAAGATGGAAGAGTCCTGGAAATTGTTGGACATAGAAAACTTTGGGGGTGACATTCAGTCTTAGAGCCACTCTAGTGAGTTATTTTCCTCCATCAAGATAATATCCCTCTATGGCCACATTACTTAGCATGACATGCAATGAGGAGACTGAAGAGGTAGCAACAGTTGCGGTCACTGGGGCGCTGCTCCAAAAGAGAAAGAAGCAGAAAGTAGAAAAAAAAAACCCACAGAATAAAGGCTTGATCCCTGAATCCATGAGCATGCCCAAGGTTGAATTTATCTCCTCCTCCTCCTTTGACAAATAAAATCATCTAAAAGATCCCCTAGAGATATCACAGATTATTGTTGATGACTTCTTCCAAATCGGTGACCTGGGAGTATTGAAGGGTATGGTGGATAGGGTGGTGGAGGAGATAGCGGGACAAGAAACTGAGGTCCTCACACAAGAAGAGGAAGTAACACATGTCAAAGAAAATATGGCCCAAGAAAGAGAAGATGAATCCCAAATAGAGGAGGCCAAAGAAGGAATGACAACATAAAAGGAACAAGAGGGTGAACAGGCTAAAGAGAAAATGTTGGTAGAAGAGGAAACCAGACCTACAAGAATAATTGTACCCTCTAATACAGTGCTCAAAAACCCAATCAACAACCAAGGCTAATCACCACCACATGATATACCGGATGACAAGGTTATCAATGCATTTCAACGTGCATATTTGAATTAGCCACCTCTACTATCACCACCATCTAGCCCACCAACAGAGGATATCCCGAGAGATGGTGCGGAAAAGGACAAAGGAAGTACAGGTGAAGATACCAACAACACAGATAGAAACACATCAAAGGGAGAACCTGAGATACTTCAAGTTCAGGGATGGTAATGGGTGGGTCAATAGGACCACCACAATGGTTAGTGGAATCCTGGAGAAGAAAATCTTTGATGACATTAGTAGCCGCACTATCACTAGATGAAATGTTGGTCAAAGGCCAGGTGGCGAAGAAGCCCAAAAGGGCTCACACCCTCCATAACACTCAAAGGGACCCGAATGGAAATGTGGTGGAAGTAATAGCAGCCCCACCAACACAAAAAGAGGAATCTGAAGTTACTATCAAAGAGTATGTAATCATAGAAGTGCCTTTGGGAAAAAGGAACTAACAAGGGGAATTAGATCTCCTAAATGAGGCAAGCCAGGCTATCCACGTCTGATACAAGAAATATTCCTAGAGGGTGAAGGAGATGAAATACTTGAATATAAATCTTCTCAGGCTCTTAATAGAATTAGTGTGTCCCCTCACCTCTAAAACACCCAAACCATTGACGTTCAGAGCGTTGCTTTCGTGGGGTGATGTTGATGCGTTGAGAATGATGAAAAGGGAAGCATTGGTCATTGATGAGTGGATGGCCCAACAAATTGGATCAGTGAGGATCTTTCTATTTGAGTCTCTCTCTGATTTCTTCCAGGTGCAAGACGCGGTGAATCAATTGGAGACCATCATTCCTCTTTGGCAAGGAGAGATAGAAAAGTATGAAGAATGGAGGGATGACCTGGGAGAGATCCTAAATTTTGGGGAAGGTAGTTTGATGACAATAGGAATCCAGGGGGATGAGTCATATGGGTTCCTCAAAATCTAGTACTCCAGGCTTGCATTCAAAGTCAAAGTGCGCAAGCAACTGGTAAGGGTTTTAGAGGAAAATCTTTTGGCAGTCTGGACGCCATTAGACCAGTATTCTACATTTATCAAAGGGCTTACTTTGGTTGATCCGCTTAGGCCCAGGACTCATACTCCCATAGAAACCATACTCAGCAAATTTGATGAAATGGTCAAGGCTCATATCTAGCCCTCTGGAGATTTTAACAACACCATAATGGTGCGACTCTTCTAGATGATGCTCAAGTCTCGTGATGCTGCCAATATTGCTGCAGAATTGAAGGAGAAGGCTGAGGATGTCGGTGATCACATCGAGAGTTTGGTCAATCATCGAGATTGTTTGAAAGACATAGAGGAAGAGGGCATACTTCATATTTTGGGAGCATATGATAAATTCAAAGGTTAAAGGAATTTCCCAAACTTTAAGAATTCCTCCCTCTGCAGAAAGTTTAGACAAAAATTCTTTATTGTTTAAGTGCAAGCTCCCGAAGCCCAAAGTTATGGGTCCCCCAATTTTGTATTCTTTACAGTGATGCATGTTGACAGTTCCTCTGGAGTTGACCGATCACTATCCAAGATTTGTTTTCAGACATGAGGTAGTCCTTTGCGGCTTGATAGGTGACTATTGGAAGGAAAGTTCACTGCAGACGTCTCCTAGATTCCAAGGCATTGTTCCATCATTTAATACCTAGCATATGGAATGCCACTCAAAGACAAATAACTAGAGGTGCATTAATGAGGGTATATGGTCTAATTCATCTAGGGTGCACCATCACATATACAAGTACAAAGGTACTCTTCCCGATGAATACTTTCCCAGGACTTCTCTCCTTTCTTTCCCCTCATGTCTTTTCAAATGATTGTATATAGAAAGATGATCATGACAGCGCATGTAGTACCGATTGTAAATATTGTAATTTAATGTAAGTAATATGTATAGGTTAAGGCTCCAATGTAGATAGGGTTTTTATAAATAGTAAGCTTGACACAATTTCAAGGGTTGAGTAATTGATGATTTTGTTGTCCACAAGCGATTATTAAGTTTTAGCTACTTTGTTCAAAGTTCTCAGTAGATTAATGCTCCCTTGGAGCCTCTAGTGTAATCACTAGTGATTATTTATGAAGTTAATGAAGGAATGAGAAGCACCGCTTGGCACTATGTTTTGTGTTGTTTCTGGTCTCGGAGTTAATGAGCACTTTTCATTTTGCATCCCTCCTTATGTCCTCTCCTCCGGTTCTTTAATGATTTGATGAAATGCTTTATCTTGCTACTGATATATGTTTGGTTGAGAATCATGTGTATATTCGGTATATATTATTAGTTTTCATCTGGGGATTTATTGATGTTTTGAAATATACATATCATGACTATAGATAAAAATTTACTCTAACCCTATCTTAGCTTTTGCATTTTCTTTTGTTGGAAGTAAGAACGCTTGAAAGAAACTCGATAACCTCTCAAGTTCCCAGAGACTAATGAGTCAAAACCATCTATCCCATCAAAACAAACAATCACTTGTCCAACTAAGCTAACCATGTGTCGTTGTGACCCGACCACTAGGTTCTTAGGGGCTAGGAGAGCCTGCTCTCTGATAAACCTCTTCAGGCAAAGTTGGTCGGTACTCTAGTACCCGGTGACAACTCTCTCTCTTTTGGAAAGGCTGTCACAAAGTCCCATCAACACAACCTGTACCTATGGAACAATCAGAATATGTGGTACTACCAAAATCACTAGAATCACTAGAACCTGTTGCATCTATTTAGCATACACTAACTGAGCCTGTATGACTCTCTATCATCTTTGTCCCCACACTGCTAGAGGAACTTGTTGTGCATGCCTGGCACCAAATCATCTACCCCTCACTCTCACCCTATCACCCCTCATCTAAACTCTGCCTTGAGCTCTGCTACACCACCCCTCTAAGGAACTCACTGAGCTCTCTGTCTCCCACCTCCTCTCCCCTGCCTTCGATGTCATCATCATTAGAAGGGTCATAAATATTAGGAATGGGCTCACTAAGATCTGTGAACCATGGAAATCTATGTTGATCAAACCACTAAGTATAATCTACAGACATACTTGCATCAACCATGTGATCTAGGATATCCCAGGCTATGTATCCCATCATGTGATCCCATCGTAGGCATACTCAAAGACAACCTATGGACCCCACATTGATCTCTCTGCTTGTGCTCGTGCATATAATGCTAAGCCCTGTGGAATGTCTTGTGTCCTTCTAAACTATCTGAGTACTTTGTAGATGCAAAATCTCTCGATAACAAATGGAGATCGACCAATCATCTAGTAAGGAGCGAACATATATGGAATCTCTGCATCATCCTCTTGCCAAGCCTCACAATTGAGATACAGATGCCATACCACTTGATCCATATCATCTAGCATGATTCGCTAGAAATATAACTTTCCCAAATGAGGCTATAAATTCTCTCCCTTGTATAAAAAACCATATGGCCATCCAGGACCACACGCTCTCATCACAATCAATATAGTAACAGGAATGTACTCCCATGTCCAGAGCTGGAGTAGCACTGCACCTGCAGAAAGAGCAGCACCATGTCTATATACCACATCATGTAACTCATGGTACAACTATGCTAGAACACATGAGCCCCAATCAAACCATCTCAGGTCTGCAATCATGTCCTCAAGGATCTGACCCCATCCAATAACGAAGCCATGACCTCATCGATCAGGTAGCAGAAATCCACATATCAGTGATCCAAGTACTATAGGAAGTCATGGAAAGGAAATGAATTGAGCCCAGGGAATGTTATCATTGTTGATCTTAGGATCAGTGAATACCCATCTGCATGCCTCACCATCGTAGACTTGATCGTAATAGACTCGATCTCCTCAAGTCAGAATCCTGAATAGTTGATACACATCCTCAGGTGTGATCGTCATCTCTCCAAGTGGTAAATGAAAAGTATTATGTTCAGAGTGTCATCACTCTTCCATAGCTATGAGAAGACCCCGGTTCATCTGAAACTGTGACATCTATAGAAGGAAGGACAAACCACATTGCATGATCACTCGTCTCTCCTAGGTTGTCAACTGATTGACCATATCTAATGGCCAAGGCGGTAGTCCCTGGATATACAACTTCCAGAACCGTACCTATTTTACAATTAAGTGGAATCATGTTAGTATCATGATTTACTGGATCATCCTAAGTCAATCAAGCTTTCTATTAATCTATTGCTCTTCTTGAGCACATCTATTTTCTACCTGACTCTATATCGTGAGGATGGAGAAAAAATCAAAGTATCCTTCCTATCCAAATTGACATTATCAAACATTCATCAAAATCGTTGAACTAACATCAGACACATTTTTTTTCATCACAAAAGTAGGCCTAATCAAGCACAAAATCAATCAGATATCTTAATCAAATCAGAGATGATCAAAATTAGGATTCAATTTTCAAATCAGGTTACACGTCACTTTATCCTAGTGTACGGGTCGTTTCATCATGATGTATCCGCTAAATCGCTTACACACTAGTTAAATCTATGCTACGTGTTACTTTAGAAGTTCAAACATGCAAATTCTCTTAGTACGTGTCCATTTTCCAACTACGTGTTCCTTCACCTAGTTGTATGTGATACATCATTTGACTTTTGGAATTAGGGTTTCCTACGCGCTGCTTAATCTATCATAAGCATTAAAACTCTATGTTTTCTAAGCGCTAAATCATATTACCCTACATGTTAGTTTAACCTATGGATACACTACTTCCCTAATATACATGTTATTTTACCTATTGTATGCGCTACTTCAGGGAAAAAATTCTACCCTAATAATGCGTGAAAATCAATTTTTAAGCTATAAAATTTTAAATTGATCAAATGAAAGAGGTAAAAAAACACTCACCGGAGGACCATAGTCGGCTGGAAGCTAAAATTCATGCTCGTGCTCAAACCTATGCTCTTGAATTGGGATAACCATCGCTACCAATTCACTATTCACCCAGAGAAAAATGGAGGTAAAAAGGTGAAAATGAAATGTGAGTGACATTTTCACCCAAATTTATACCTTTTTGACCTATTTTAAAGGGTACTTTTGACCTTTACCTAATTAAGTCGGTTATTCAAAATGAAATCATAATTAATCAATCACGTTTATTTTTGAATTCTCCTATTTCAATATCAATTGTGCTTTCATTTCCGAGGGGGCATGATGTTATCGATAGCGAGATTTTACCAATTGAAATCTGGGGCATTAAAATTTTCAATCATCATCAGTGGGACATTTTAAATCACTTGTTCACATTGGGATTTTCATCAAACATCAATCGAAATTAGATTAGGCATCATCGTTTCAAACCATGTTAATCAGGACATCAGACATTTCTTTGAACCAATGTGCTTCGCACATCGATTCAAAGAGGGGAATTTGTAGACAACTAAAATTGGCCAAGATAAATCAAATAGAAATGAAGTGATAAAATCAAACAAAATCAGAAAATAATTGAATTATCATAATCCTTTAGATTAAACAAATCAAATAATCAATTAATTGCATAGTTAAAATAAAATTAATTCTAACCCATTCAAGGGTGCACATGGCTAAAACAATTCAATTGAATCATTTAATTAAATCCCTTAAATTTATCATCCATCACATGGGATAAATTGAATTAACTAATGGGAATTGAGAATTGGAGCTCACATGGATCTGTTGGAAATACAATAATGGGAAAGAAAGATACTGAGAGGGGGGTGAATCAGATCTTCAAAATTAAACACTTAAAATAAAATTATCCACATTCATACATAAATGAATCTAATATAATCTCAAATAGCATCCACACCATGAAATAAGTAACACATTACACAATAACTTGGTAACCCAAAAACCCAAATAGGTAAAACTAGGGTGGGGATGACACCCACAAAATTCTCCACTACTGCAGTAATAAAGCGTACTGGTTAAGGTTAAGATGTTTGATTACAAAATGTAATCTACCCTGTTAGAGGTCTGCCTAGTTTAAAGCTTTAGATCATTACAATCTACCTTGTTAAAGGATTTAAACTTACAATGAAGTAAGCACTCTGTTAAGAGATAAATAAAGGCCTGCTAAAACCACTCTTTTAAGAGATTTTCACCTGATATAATGATTAAAAAGTCTCAAGTATTGATCCTTCGATATGCACTCTGATGCTGATGACAGATCTCCTCTTTTCAGTATCTCTTCTAATCTTATAATCTGATATACCTTTACTATGTTGTTCACTGTGTTATGCTCTGCTTGATCTCTACTTCTGAAAAAAAATAACCCTATGTGCATTTCACTTCAAAAATGTAGTCACTTCAACAATTGCTCTTCTGCCTCTTGCACATACAAAAATAGGGTTTCGAAGCAATCTAATATATCTATATAGATCTGACAGTGAGATCTAGATCAATGATCAAGATCCAATACCCATACCATGATGGTATTACAATTAATGGTTACAATGAGTAATGCATAAGATAAAACAATTAAATGCATAATTAACTTTGTATAAGAATATTAAATGCACACATAATTTGGCCGAAAAAGCTTATACAAGTCGGCCGGATCACTTGTCCTTGAATTTTGTATCATTCCTGACAAGTATACAAAAATTGTCCTGCTCGGCACTTGACTGTCTATCGCTCGAAACTTAATATCCCTATGTCCTTCTCAGCTTGGCAAAGTAACTCGGCTCGGCAATGTAACTAGGCAAACTAAAAAATTGCTCGGCAATGTTGCTCAACCTTGTATAGTTTTAGCTCAGCCACAGTGATAGCTAACTAAAACTGCCTAATGAAATGACTAAGTGTTGGGCACTAATCATCAACAGAACTTAGAGATTAACAATCTCCCACTTTGATATTAGTGGCAAAAACACTTATCATTACTTCTGTACATTTCATCAAAATATTGCCTAAGTACGCTAAGTACTCCCCCTAGGAATATACTTATACAAAAAGTTTACAATGCCTTCAAAAATT